>JASCZW010010843.1:0-10124 GCA_034211315.2 Aedes japonicus | reverse complement strand
TCTTGCGAACGTTGCATACGATGCTAAAGGATTTTCCGATCAGAATTTGGTCAAAAAGTTTTATTATACATGAAGGGAAGAGGCTCACGAGAAGCCAATGTTAGCCTCCTAGCACGAGTTCAGATCGACGGTGATGAAATCGAGGTAGTAGACAAATTCGTGTATCTAGGCTCATTGGTGAGAGGTGTGAATGTAGTTCGCCTCCCCGCGGTGCACCTTGGAAACGTTTAGCTCCCCTTAACGGCTAAACGAACTACGGAGGGAGTGTCCTACGACGCATTGGGGTGGATGCCAGTAAAACCCCAATTATGGCAACTGGCTGCGTAAGGAATAACTAGTTGTACCGTTGTATTCGGGCTGGCGCCTGTGTCGTCTCTCTCAGTACTACCGGATGACACCGAGTAGGAAATGGCGAGGTTCCCGCGGCACAGGTCGTCTCCGTCCTATTAAAACCATGGCAGGCCTCCAGTACGTTCCATTCTCCACCGCCCGACCTTGCAAGTCGGGCGGGAGTAGGATCAGATGACCCTATACCTGACTTACGCTGATCCGGATCTGAACACAGTTCCCCATGAAGGGCCGTGTCAACCCTCGCATGGCCTCCCTGCTTGCATAGACAACCATGGGATCACAATAGCGACTACTCCACGTGGACTTGGATAGCGGCTGGAGGGGGACCCAACAATATGGAGAAAACGAAGAAAACCGAGGAGAAAGAGAAAGCAAATCCGTTCGCTAGAGGCGGCCTAGTAAGGTCTCCACCGCGTAGAATGGTGGAATCAGGGGTGAACGACACTTGCGGTAGTGCTACGGCATCGGAGGCAGGTGTTACCAAGCTTGGTGTGGCCATAGATGAGCCAGGACTCATCCGGGCCATGGATAGGATGCGGGAAACCCTTCCTAAAGTGATGGAGGTGTCTGAGCAATTGGACGTGATTATTGCAATATTGCAAAGGACCTCAAATTGAGCTATCTGAGGCTATGCATGACAGTGCAGGCTGCATGCAAGGAGAGTGAAGAGCTGGAGGCCAAGCTCCTAGCCGATCAAAGTGCCAAAGAGTTGGCAAGGCTAGCAGCTAGGGAAAGGGCAAGGGACATAGCCTCAAAGCAGACACAGACGGATGCAGCCGTCTCTGTCGGAGAGTCCACCCTACCCATGGGGGCGGGCCCCCTCCAAGCGGGCTAGGCAGTCCCCGGGCGAAACGGCACCTGGTGCTTCTAA
The DNA here is from genome assembly GCA_034211315.2 of Aedes japonicus. Classification (NCBI taxonomy): domain Eukaryota; kingdom Metazoa; phylum Arthropoda; class Insecta; order Diptera; family Culicidae; genus Aedes; species Aedes japonicus. The sequence goes on along the minus strand of JASCZW010010843.1, from coordinate 8,902 downwards.
GAAGCGTATCGTGTCGGATGCCCCAGAAGGGAAACAAACCTATGCGAAAGTGGTGGCGGGGTCCGAGGGTCCATCCTCGCGACCATCTTCGGCTGCCCGTAAAGAGAGAGTCCCCGGCGCCAAGCCCAGCGCGAAAGGCGCGACACCCAGCTCGCGTGTTGTCTCAAGCGCCGAAGGGGGCCCGAACGGCAGGGCCCCAACGACAACAGCTATAACCAGCACGGAAGCAGGCACTAGTGCTAGGAGGGGGACGAGTGACGACCCCAGCGTGGCAGGGAAAGCCACTGGAACAAGGTCCGGAAAAAGAGAAGTAGGATTCAAAAAGAAAAAGATAAGCGACAGGTGGCCCGCAAGCGTAACCGTGGAGAGGCCCTCATCATCAAGACCAACGCGCCTAAGTACTCGGAGGTCTTGAAAGCGATGCGCGGGGACGCTAAACTGACAGGCTTAGGTGCCGATGTGCGGACTATACGCCGTAACCGCACCGGCGAGATGCTCTTGGAGCTTTTTTTTTTTTTTTAGACGGGATGGAAAATCTGCGGCCAGACACCTGAAGAACTCAGGGTGTGGGGATGAGGGCGCCAACTCCTCGACCCACTAAAAACCCACCCGTGCCTTAAGCCTTTCTCCTCCCCGGAACCACCTTTCGGTATTACTTCAGGGAGGGGCGCTTTGTGCTAAATAAGCACCCACTATGTCTAACTACTTAGGGTCTTTAGTAGTAAGCTTCGCCGACCTGACGCTGATTCGATCGAGATGCTCCTGGATCCAAGCAGGGTTCGGGACGTCTGGTCGCGGTCCAGATCGTCCGCGATCTCCCTACCCGACCGCTTACGGTACCTGCCGAACCTCGCGTCGTAATGTCCCTCCTCCGATCGAGAAAGTCGGGGCCATGTCACGACCGCTTACGACCTCCTGCCGGCTCCTGCGCCGTATGGCGCTTCCTCCGTTGTAGTTCGTTTAGCCGTTAAGGGAGCTTAACGTTTCCAGGGTGCACCGCGGGGAGGCGAACTACTTCCACACCCCAACGTTCTTGGAGCTTAAAAAGGCGACAACGCTAAAGTGCCCGGCGTATAGAGACCTGGCAAGGCAGGCCTTAGGTGAGGGTGTGGAGGTGCGCGCCCTCGTCTCGCAGGTGACAATCCAGTGTAAGAACCTGGATAAGATCACCGAGGCAGACGAGATCTCCACTGCACTCAAGGAACAGTGCAAGGTCGAGGTTGCTGCGGAAGACCAAGTAGCAACCATGAGGATAGCGGCAGTCGACGCGGACGCGGCGTTGAAAGTGGCGAAGTTGAAGGTGGGATGGTCTGTATGCCCACTAAGCCTACACCAGCCGCCGAAGGCATGCTTTAGATGCCTAGAGAGCGAGCACATGTCGTGGGAGTGCAAAAGCCCAGATCGCAGTAACATGTGCAGAAGGTGTGGCAGCACTAGCCACAAGGCGCGGGATTGCAAAGGTCCCCCCAAATGCTTGATGTGTGCCGGAAAACCGGACGATAAGCACGTCATGGGGAGGGGGGGTCAAGTGCCCGGCCGCTAAGGGTATACCAACGAGCCAACCGTAATGCAGGTAACCCAACTAAACCTGAACCAGAACCAAGAGGTTCTGGGCGCTCGAGTGAGGGAGCCGCCTTACCAACCCTAGGGGCCAAATTCTTCTGAAGGCCTTCGCTAGGCTCAACGTAGACCTAGCCAATGTGGGTACTAAGAGTACCTACCATAGAAACGGAGCGGAATCGATCATCGATATAACATTCAGCAGTCCTGGGCTGATAAGCAATTGGAGGGTGGATGATGTCTACACCCATAGCGACCACTTGGGGGTTCGATATTGTATCGTTCACAACACAAGGCAGCGTGCGAAAGAAGGAGCATCCGCTCCATTCGCCCGCAGATGGAGGACGTCCTACTTTGATGTAGAAACTTTTAAAGAGGCGCTTGAGAGGGAACGGAATTTACGCGAAACCCAGGAACCATGCGGCGATCGACTCGTTATGACACTTACACGAGCGTTGAATGCGACCATGCCGAGGGAAGTCAAACCGAGGAATGGAAGATCGCCGGTGTATTGGTGGATGGAGTCAATTGCCGACTTCCGAAGAACATGCCTCCACGCAAGACAGATGGTGCAAAGAGCGCGGTCAGACGCCGAGAGAATCGAACGTAGAGGGGCGCTAGTCGCCGCGAAGGCCGCACTAAAGAGGGAGATAAAGGCCAGCAAGCGAGCCTGCTTCGAGGGTCTGTGTCAGAGGGCCAATGCGGACCCGTGGGGTGACGCCTATCGGGTAGTAATGGCCAAAACCAGAGGATCGGTGGCTCCAACCGAGCGTTCATCAGAGCTGCTGCAGGTGATCGTTGGGTGACTCTTTCCAAGCCACGACCCGAATCCATGACCTATATGTCTGTTGGATACAGCGGATAAGGTGCTCGAGAGGGTAATCCTCAACAGACTGACAACGTACACGGAGGGTATAGGCGGTCTGTCTAATAATCAGATTGGCTTCCGCAAAGGGAAGTCGATGGTGGATGCCATCCTGTCCGTCACCAAGACGGCTGAGGTGGCAATCCAGCGCATGAGGTGAGGAGTACGTTACTGTGCAGTGGTCACCCTTGACGTGAGAAATGTATTCAATAGCGCCAGGTGGGTGGCTATCGCCGACTCGCTCCAGCGCCTACAGGTTCCTGGGTACCTGTACAAGATTCTCGAATGCTACTTCCAGAATCGCGTACTGGTATACAATACAGAGACAGGCCAGAAACGTGTCCAGATCACCGCAGGCGCCCCCCATGGTTCGATCCTGGGTCCGGTTCTATGGAACACGATGTTCGACGAGGTACTGCGGCTTGAGTTCCCGAGTGGGGTAAAGATTGTCGGGTTCGCCATTCGTCCATCGAAGAGGTCAAGTTAACGGCCACACACTTGATTGGCATTGTGGAGAGATGGATGAGCTCCAGGCAATTGGAGCTAGCCCACCATAAGACTGAGGTCACGGTAGTGATTAATTGAAAATCGGAGCAACATGCGACGATCAGTGCAGGCAACTGCACTATTGAATCGAAGAGGTTCTTGAGGTATCTTGGGGTTATGATCGACGATAAGCTGTCCTTTGTCAGCCACGTCGATTACGCTTGCAAGAAAGCCTCTATGGCTTTATCGGCATTATCCCGCATGATGTCGAATAGCTCGGCGGTGCAAGGGAGCAAGCGTAATCTCCTGGCCAGTGTCGCCCTGTCCATACTTAGGTACGGCGGGCCGGCATGGATCACCGCCTTGAGTACCAAGAGCTACGCAAGTAAGCTAGAGAGTACGCGCAGGCTTATGTACCTAAGAGTGGTTAGTGCTTACCGAACGCTATCACGCGACGCGGTCTGCGTCCTAGCGGGGATGATGCCAATAGTCATGGTCATAAAAGAGGACGTAGAATGCTTCGAACAACGTGGAACAAGTGGTATTCGGAAGACCACTAGAGCCGTATCCATGGTTAAGCGGCAAAGGGAATGGAATAACTCCACCAAAGGTCGGTGGACCCACCGACTAATCCCGGAATTAATTGGGTGGGTTGGTAGGCGACATGGGGAGGTGAACTTCCACTTAACGCAGATATTGTCTGGCCACGGCTGTTTTAGACAATACCTGCACAAATACGGACATGCACAGTCCTCCGCATGTAGCGAGTGCGCGGGAGTTGAGGAAACAGCGGAACATGTGTTCTTCGCATGTCCTCGCTTCGACGGCGCGAGATCCGGCATGTTTGCCATAAGCGGTCACGACACGACTCCGGACAATTTGGTCCCGAGGATGTGCCAGGACCGGGACGTCTGGGACGCGGTATGCGTAGCAGTCTCCCAGATCGTCCTCGATCTCCAACAAATATGGCGAAACGGCCAAAGGCAGGTCGCAGGGACCACCTAACTACTAAAGCCCTAAGTAGGGCTCATTGGTGACCGTCGATAACGAAACCAGCAGAGAGATACAAAGGCGCATTATGGCTGGCAATCGTGCCCACTTTGGACTCCGGAGGACGCTAAGATCGAACCAAAATCGCCGAACCACAAATTTGACCATCTACAAGACATTATTTAGACCAGTAGTTCTCAACGGTCACGAAACATGGACATTGTTAGTAGAAGACGCTTGGAGTATTTGAACGGAAGGTGCTGAGTACCATCTACTGTGGAGTGCAGATGGAAGACGGAACGTGGAGGAGGCGAATGAACCACGAATTGCACTAGTTGCTGGAAGAACCTACCATCGTACACATCGCAAAGATCGGTCGACTACGATGGGCTGGACATGTCGTAAGAATGTCGGACGACAGCCCTGCGAAGATGGTTCTCGAAAACGAACCGACAGACGAGGCGCGCAACGAGCAAGGTGGATCGATCAAGTAGAAGGCGACCTGCGGACCCTCCGCAGACAGCGAGGCTAGTGAGGTACAGCCATGGACCGATTACAATGGAAACAACTTTTGTGTACAGCAGAAGCCACGCCGGTACTTACGACATGTCCAGCCCATCGTAGTCGACCGATTTTTGCGATGTGTACGATGAATAACTAAAACACAAACTGTGTATTTCTCGGGTGAGAAGAATGTTCTGATAGAAGCTTGAACCCCGTCTTAGTAAAAAAAAACCCGCATTAATCCACCGATGGTGAGACTGAACCCTTCTTACACTTCACCAGAATTACAAACTCAAATGTGGGCAATATTGTATTGGATACATATATTCATCAGAAATTCCAAGAAGATTCAGAATTATTCAATATGCCATACATTCAGTTGATAAAATGAACTATTTGTCAATCCTGAACGTATTGTTCAGCAATGTGATTAAAATATTACCATTAATGGTCGTTAATGACCTGTTTATGTTAGTTATAGAAAAGGGGATATTACATAAATATTAGAAATTTCATATAATCAGTCCATAGTTATTAGACTTCGATTATCGATATGGATTCAAGATACCTAATTAGTACATGTTCGTTGAAAATTGTGTAGTTATAGTATATGGAGACTTTGTGTCAATTTCGAATATACTCGTTGCAGTTCAAAACTAGCCCACTCGAGCCAATCGATGCTGCTCTAATTCTTTAACGAAATGTCCGAATGAAAAAAGATCAATAGCGTTCTATGAGAATGTTGTAGCTTTCAGTTGCCGTTAACAGAACTGAAATCGGTTCACAAATGGCAATGTAACCGATGTGACATTATTTGTAACACACACACACACACACACACACACACACACACACACACACACACACACATACATACATAGACATGTGCTCAGTTTGTCCAGCTGAGTCGAATGGTATATGACACTCGGCCCTCTGGGCCTCGGATAAAAAGTCGAGTTTTCAAGCGATCTTAATACCCTTCTTTTGGTGTAAGAAGGGTAAAAGGGGAAGTTATCATAATGAAATTTTGACCAGTTATTTGAAGATTTTATAACTTTAATTTGGCGATAACACAGCTTCAATCCTGACCTTCAATTTTGATTATCGATATGGATTCAAGATGCTTAATAAGTACAAGTTCGTTGAAAATAGTAAATGGAGACTTTGTGTTATTTTCGAATATACTCGTTGCAGTTCAAAACCAGACCACTCGAGCCAATCGATGCTGCTCTAATTCTATACAGTCGCATAGTGTGGCTAGTCCGCTGTATGTGCTATACAACGCACCAGATGCGACACAATAGAATGCAAGCGGCATCGATTGGTGTGATTGGTCTTGTTCGGTTTTGCACTGCAACGAGTATATTGTCATCTCACAATTATGTGCTCTCAGATATTGTTTTGGTCATATCTCCATGAAGGATTATCCAATCATAATGAAATTTTGACCAGTTATTTGGAGATTTCATTTGGCACCATTTGGCTTTAATTTGGCACCAAAAAAACAAAAATACACAAAAAGCTCAGTATGTAATCGGAGACTAAACTGTTTGATTACTATTATAATAGGCCGTCAAGTACTGTTTCGTTCATATCTTCGTAACGAAATATCCGAATGTAAAAAAAATCCATAGCGTTCTATGGGAATGTTGTAGCTTCCATTTGCCGGAAACAGAACTGAAATCGGTTCACAGATGGCTGAGAAACCGATGTGACATTATTTGTAACGCAAACACACATATATACACACACATACACACACACACATACACACACACACACACACACACACATACACACAGACATGTGCTTACTTCGTCGAGCTGAGTCGACTTGTATATGACACTCGGCCCTGTGGGCCTCGGATAAAAAGTCGAGTTTTCAAGCGATCTTAATACCCTTCTATTGATGTAAGAAGGGTAACAAGGCTTTTTAATCGGTACACACCTTCTGTCATCCATTCAAAGATCGAATCGGTGGACCAAGGCTATTAAGGTCCTTTGTGACCCAAATATCCTTAAAAATTTCGGTTGAAATTTGCCGCCTCAGAAAATTTAAGATCTTTGGCCATCGAACACTCGAACTGCTTCCTGTTTGTTATTTTGAAATGTGAAAAGTCAAGAAAAATTATAAATTAATGCATTTTCTGATAAATTATGTGATAAATTTAGTCACTGCTTCGTCTCCATTTTCAGGAGTCGTCAATGGTTTAGGATACGCCTTGAAATGTCACTTCTGAGCGACTATTGTCACTTACATACGACTGCGAAAATAATGCGAGAGTTCATCGAAGTTCACTAGTGGTGACTTTTCTCACTTTATTCGACTACGAGAATCGCGTGAGACGGGTGACTCGAGTCGTCTCACCTGAAACGCCTGCCTGTCTGTTCACCACATTTTACTCGAATATAGAGCACATGCCACAGAACTTTTGGCTAATGATATCGGAAACTCTTCGCAGGAAGCTTTGTCAGCGGGGGCGACCCTGGCGTATTGGTTAACATCCATACCTCTCACGCCAAAGTCATGAGTTCGAATCTCACCCCCGGAGAAGTTACGAAAATGCCCAAAAGTGGTGTTTGAGTGACTACGACGGGAGATGAACCAGCGCGAGGCTGAAAATCTCTATAATCAAGAAAAAAAAAGCTTTGTCAGCAAAAGCAGAACAATTGCTACAACTTTTGAAGGACACTGATCTCTAAAGGGTGATACGGTCAAAATTTGGTCAAGGAAAAACGCGTGTAAATCGGTGAAATCGTTTATTTAAAAAATCAAATTAAATTTCTTTTTCAAGTTCAATTAGTATAAAATTCAGGAAAAATATTCAGTTAGGCTTCCGCTTTTCCAAATCCGAATTTCCGGGCCTTACGCTTGACCCCTGCCATCAGATTTTGTACAGCCACCTTGTCCACCTTCTTCGCCGCAGAAAGCCAGTTTGCCTTGAACTGCTGCTCGTCCTTAGCAGTTTTTTTGGTCTTCTTTAGGTTCCGCTTGACAATAGCCCAGTATTTCTCAATTGGGCGGAGCTCTGGCGTGTTGGGAGGGTTCTTGTCCTTGGGAACCACCTGCACGTTGTTGGCGACGTACCACTCCATGGCCTTTTTACCGTAATGGCAAGATGCCAAATCCAGCCAAAACAGTACGGAACAACCGTGTTTCTTCAGGAAAGGTAGCAGACGTTTATTCAAACACTCTTTCACGTAAATTTCTTGGTTGACAGTCCCGGAAGCTATGAAAATGCTGCTTTTCAAGCCACAGGCACAGATGGCTTGCCAAACCAGATATTTCTTTGCGAACTTTGACAGTTTCGTGTGCTCGAAAATATCTGCTACCTTTCTCCTTCCTTTTGCCGTATAAAACTCCTGTCCCGGAAGCTGCTTGTAGTCGGCTTTGACGTAGGTTTCGTCGTCCATTACCACGCAGTCAAACTTCGTCAGCATCGTCGTGTACAGCCTCCGGGATTGCGCTTTGGCCGTCGTATTTTGTTTATCATTGCGATTTGGAGTCACTACCTTCTTGTAAGTCGATAGTCCGGCTCGTTTTTTGGCTCGATGCACGGTTGTAGACGATACACCCAGCTTATTTGCGGCATCTCGGAGAGATAGGTTAGGGTTTCGCTTGAAACTACCGGCAACTCTCTTTGTCGTCTCAGCGGCTTCCGGTTTTCGATTTCCCTCCGATCCAGACTTCCTGGCTGTCGACAAACGTTCCCCAAACACTTTAATTACATTTGTTACGGTTGATATGGCAACTTTTAGCGATTTTGCCAACTTTGCGTGCGAGTAGCTCGGATTTTCGCGATGCGCGAGCAAAATTTTGATACGCTGCTCTTCTTGCTTGGACGGCATTTTGACAACTGAAGAATGAATTCCAAAATCAAAATAGGAGCAACATTCTACACACACACACCTTCAAAATGAGGGGTGTTCAGGTTTTTTAAATGCAAAATTGAAAGAAATACGTCAAGTTGATATTGACCAAATTTTGACCGTATCGCCCTTTATGATGAAATTTGATTGATATCGTTATAGGGATGAATGACATTTCTAGACAAAATCGTCAAAAGGTCGAAAGTAACATTTGTAAACAATGACTTAAAAAGTAAATTTACTGGAAATGCCAGGTTGCTTTCATCTACATCCACTACCAACGGGAAGGTAATAACTCCTTGTATCTATTTCTGGTGCTAATTGGTTCATGGGAGCAAGCAGATCCCAGAAAAATACGCTAGAAGTCATTGTTTACACATGTTACTTTCGACCTTTTGACTATTTTGTCTAGATTTACGGTTAAAGTCCCTCTCATTTAATCTCAACAACAACAACCGTTCACGGTGGTTGCGGTAGCCTAACTTTGCCAGGTTGTTTCCCGACTATTAGTTTTGTCCACGAAAATGGCAAAAGAAACTAATTCAAACGTGAATGAATGTTCGAAAAAAAATTTGACATGCCCTCCAACGATGTCAGCTGCCCGCTGATTTGCAGAAACTTTATCAAA
>JASCZW010010842.1:0-34577 GCA_034211315.2 Aedes japonicus | reverse complement strand
ATCATATGGCCCGATTCTAGGTGACGCTTCGTTCGTCGTTGAAGATGTTAATCTAGTTTTATTTCCCTTGCATTCTTTATGCCTTGCAGACCTAGTATTTCTCATTATGCTCTTGTGTTTATCTCTGATTCGTAACTCGGGTCTGAGCTTAAAATTAAATGTCAACTTTTGTGCTGTTCCCTCCTCAAGCCATATCCTTGGCTTAAGGACAAACAGCGAAAGGACATGCTTAACATAATCGCGCCCGCTCATTAGCTGCGCGTGGGCGTGTTTTCTTATCTCGGGTGCGTGAAGCGTTCTCGCCCGAGTGATGTAGCTCATTACGTAAACCGCCAACTGTTCCTCTCCGCCCTACTTTTCATTACATTTCCTTAAGTTTAGTGTCTACGTCGGGATACATTTCTACGACGAAATGGTTGGCTTATTGCATCTTACTTCTAGATTGAAATTAATAAGCACGCGGTGACACCAACCAATTTATAATCTGAGCTGCCGTTTTGATGACTGTACCGTTTTCCTTCAGTTTTCTTCGCATAATTGCCCAGTAATTATCAATTAGCCTAAACTGGGGCCAATTGAGCGGATTGAGGGTTTTCGGAACAAAGTCCGTTGTACCATTGTTGTACGTCCCGACTGTAGTGACAACTTGCTAGATCCGACCAAAATGTCACCGGACCATCGTGTGACTGGATGAGGAACAGCATTTGCTTTTGGAGTTATTCAGTTTTGTAAAACATCGAGTACATCATTTTCTCAGCAACGAACACCTTTGTTTTCTGAGCGCAGGCTTCGCGTTCTAACTTTTGGTCCTGGAAGTTCTTCATCTTTCTCAGATTAGCCATCACTTGACAGCCCAGTTCAAGGGCCAGTAACTAAGACTACATGCCCTCCATGTATTTGAACGTCTACGTCGGCGATGCTTCTTCTTGCTATGGATCTCATAAATCCAAGTTGGCCATTCTGGCGAACTCGGCTATTTCCCCGAATAGGTTATGATTTTGAGTTTTGAACATGTTCTTGATTACAGTGAACGGTGAATATTGTTTATCAAACGAGAACACTTCATTTCGTTCATACTATTAAAGCGTGGACAGTGGAGTTTCAAATGTTGTACTTCAAATGTTCACGCTTTCCATACGGTGTAGCCAATATTTCGAGTAGTCGTAGCTAATAAACAAGTTTAACGTTGCTCCCGTTTATATCGGATTTCTTCCAGAAATACTTCATCCAGAAGTATGCACCAACCGTACTTTGTTTGCAGGTTGTCATACAGAAGGCTACGGTATTGTGCCTTAGTGATCGATTGGGTTGCCTACTGGCGCGGTCTGCCTGTAAGCTTTCGCTATAGCAAATTCGCTGGACTGTTCGCCCTACTCAAGTCGCAATCGGACATACCTTGGGTTGCTTCTGATGGACCTCACAACCTTTCCATTGAGCTGACCATTGGCAGTTCCACTCCAGGTTTTCCTTTGAGGCTTCCGAGTCTGCGACAAGGTTTTTCTATACGTTTCGAGCACGCGCCATACGGGTTTTCTAGGAAAAATCAACACTTTAGTCAGCTAGAACGCAGACCATGGATGGATTTTCCAGGTGACAGTGCCCGATTTTTTTTCTACGCTCCTATTTTATGGTGACTGTTTCCAAAACGAGAGCGTTTTATCAATTGAAAAAATACAACATGCTTCGAAAACCTCAACTAAGAGCGGTGTAATAATCAAAAGATTTTATTCTATCACTAGGTGCCTTAGAAGTAGATACTAGATAAATTCATAAGTTCATAGCACAGCACAAATAGGTGTGTGACCACATCCGTCAACTCCATTACGAGGAAAAGTGAAAGACAATGATGAGCTGTCGCCTACCCAAAGCAAGCCCAGCTACTCATCCATACCCTCATAGATGACAAAGAGTTGACAAGGGAATGGTCTATGGTTCGTTATATGCGAGTGATATTTCAAGGCTCAAATGTTGTATGTTTGGTGCACAAGTCGATTTTACATATTTGAATAATATTTTAGAGTACTAGATAAAAATATTTAACAATAAACAGAAACGAACTCACCGAATCAGCAGCAATCATTCCAGGATGTCACTTCAATTGGATGTCTTATTCCGGGTTTTTTAGTGGTCCTCAACTACTGAAGGTGGTACTACATCAAACACTGAGTTGTTCCGTTGATGGTTGATAGATGTGAGTTAATAAGGAATCCTGATTTTTGTCCTCCACCAAGGGAACTGTAAGTGTTGCGGCAATTGTTTCTAGTGCTGATTTGCCATCCAGATAATATTCTTTCTTAGTTCAAAATCATAAAATCATCATCAGCTTATTGATTACTGTAAAAAAAATGAAAAAATTTTCAGTGATTATTTATATCCACCATAGTGCAGCGTTAAAATATTCGGGTGTCATTGTATGTTCTGGACGTAAACAATGTTCTAAGAGCTCAATTTAAAACCACGCATCAACGAAAGACAGAAAAAGAAACATCCAAACTGCAACTTTCCATTAACTTAAATTTCATCATTAACAGAAAAAAAAAAAAACAAAATTGTAAAAATCCTAGAGAGTTTGAGCTGTTTAGAGGTTATTTATACCTGTAAATAGGAATCAGAAGAAAAATTAGTATTTTCCATTTAATTCCAACAACCTTTGCTTATCTTGACAGATACGCGTATTTCGTCTACAATGTGTCTCGTAGTCGAGTTATTAGTACGAGACACTGAAGAAGTATACACATTGTAGACGAAATACGCGTATCTGTCAAGATAAGCGAAAGTAGTTGGAATTAAATGGAAAATACTAATTTTTCTTCTGATTTCTAGTTACAAAATTGTATGTTGCTATCAATTAAAAAGGAAGTTGTGAGATTACCACGAACAAGAAAACTTTACGCATCGCGCCTTAAAAATGGGTGTTATATTCTTAACTTCTTTGCAACTATTATCGCTCGACTGTTTATAGATAATATTAATAATAGTTATACAATAAAATAGATAATAATAGGCTGCATAATGATAATAATACACGACTACTCCTGCAAATTTGTGTGTGTGTCTATTGCGTGCGGTGGAAAGAGAAACAATCGCTATGCATTACTGTATCGTAAAATTGGAAAAGAGGTGCTTCGGCAAAATGCCTTCTACGTACGTTTAATTAATCCGAAATTAAATGCCTTGGAGAAGTTTCTACAAACAAAGGTAGGTAGCCTAGTACAAGGGTGATACTTAGCGTGGTTCATTAAGTTTATCGATAATAATGCAAAGCAAGTGCCCTATATCGGAATTCGCCAGTAAAATATTAATTCAGAATTGTGATACGAGCGCGTTGGACGACGTCGACGAATTTCTCTGATAAAGACCGAATTGGACAACTTTCGCTGCTTATTCAATTTTTCTTGTATTCAGTTAAACCGTAGACAAAAACGAATCCATAACTTATCGCCATAATTGACATATCAAATAAGAGCATCGCTGATAACGCTAGTTCCGAAAATAGACGTCGGTTGTTTTGCCCCCGACATGTTCGCATTTTATCCTTCCCATTGGCAATATGCTTTATCTATTTGCGTTTTTTTTTCTCCATTTTCAGTACATAATTTTCATCTTGCGGGATTTAACAGTGTATAAGTCGGCTTGTTTCGTTTCACAGTATTTGCATCATAGTGGAAGCGGAAGAGTTTCGTTTCATTTTTCTTCAAATTCTGCTGCGCGTTTACCGTGCTCTTTCTCGTTTTGATTCTACTAATCTACATTTCTAAAAATGTCCTACTCATCTACCATGTTCGGACGTAGCTCGTCCAATTTGTTTTATTCTTTTTTTTTTCATCATATAACTTTTCCCGGCTGTGATTTCCGTTCGGAACTACAATGCTCACCAATCGCATCTTTTGTTCTCGAACTGAATACTTTCTTTTGAACTGGTTTTTTTATCGTCCGAAAAATGCTTTAAAACTGTTGTTTATGTTGTTTTAATACGCACAAGACTAATACCTGTAGTAGTTTGGTTTGAATGGGCCGGCTTTATTGAGGCCCATGTAGCGCGCCTGGTCATCGGTCAATTCCGTCAGATGGGCATCCAGCGTGGGCAGGTGTAAACTGGCAACGTACTCGTCTGTCGATTGATGAAATGAAATTGATTAGAAATTAGCTGATGAGTACGTTATTCGAAATTCGTTAGCTTGGGAACTTCACTGTCTGACTTCTAGAAAGTTCTAGGTTGGAATGAATAAAAAAAACCTACTATAGACGTCTGCCATTACTAATGGCTGAAGCAAACTTTTCTTCAGAATATAATCTGGCAACAATGATTAGTTTTTCCTCGTCAACAACGACAGAATATCTTACCCATCTTCTTCGGCAGCAGATACACATCCGCTTTGTACCGTCCGGGCGGTGCGTTGAACAGTTCAATTAGTGCCAGTGCTTGGGTAGCAGCCGTGATTGACGCAACGAATGACGACACGCTTGAGCAAGACAGGTTCACCAGCCGTCCCTCGGCTAGCAGAATGATACGTTTCCCATCGGGGCCAGGCCAAATAATGTGATCAACCTGGGAGCGCATTTTTTCCCACTGCAGTTCCGAGGTTCGCAGACTGTTGACGTCGATCTCCGTGTTGGAATGGCCCATGTTGCACACGATGCAACCGTTCTTCATTTTATCCATGTGCTCACGGGTCACCACGTTCTTATTGCCGGTGCACGTGATCACGACGTCAACCGTCCGTATCACCTCATTCAGCTTGACCACACGGAAACCATCCATACAAGCCTGCAGGGCACAGATCGGATCGATTTCCGTTACGTACACAATACAACCGAGCGCCTTCAAAGCTTGAGCACAACCTTTACCAACCTCACCATATCCGCACAAAACGACCTGCTTACCACCAATCATAATATCCGTAGCCCGCTTCAAACTGCAAAAACCAAATAATCATCAATCAATTCTTGCAATCCAGATCAATCCATCATTACGTACCTGTCAATCACCGATTCCTTGCAACTGTACAAACTATCAAACTTAGTCTTGGTGATAGCATCTTTCACATTCATGGCCGGCACCGTCAGTTTGCTCGTCTTGGACAACTGATACAAGCGATGCACTCCGGTAACGCTTTCGTCGACGATTCCCTTGATCATCTTGAACATAACCGGATATTTCTTCAACATCAAATGCGTGGCATCACCGCCATCATCCAGGATCATGTTGGTTGCCAGTTCTCTGCGTGGACACATTTGTCGATGCACCACCAGAAATCCTCCTCGATCTCACCCCGCCAGGCAAAGATCGGTACGCCACTTTCCGCCAGAGCAGCGGCCACTTCATTCTAAATGGAAAAGTACAATACAACAAACACAAAGAACAAGCTGATAAATAATTGCCTAAAGCAATTCATCATACACATTCTAATCAATGCGCTTTGAATTGTCCTCAATTTTCCAAGAATGAGACCACTTGACATACGAACATGGAACAACACTCATCACAGCTTCTCCATTAAAAGCCTACAAACCCCGTTATCATATCTGATAAGACAACGATGGCAACCGTTCGCTCAATGTTTACTCTGGCATCAAGCCGAGTTGCGCGAATAACACAAAATTACCTGTGTAGAGTAGATATTGCAGGCAGCCCATCTCACGTTGGCCCCAAGGCTGATGAGTGTCTCGATCAGGACGGCCGTCTGGGCATTGATGTGTGTGCAACCGACAATGTTCGCCCCCTTCAGGGGTTTGTCCTCGAGGGCCTGCTTCCGTAGGGCCATAATGCCGGGCATCTCCTGTTCGGCAATTTCGATCTCATGTCGGCCGAACGAGTGCTGCTTGATGTTCCGCACGCAGAAATCGGCGAACGCCTTGGAGTTCTGCTGCACCTTGTCCCGCGGCGACAGATCGTCCTCCTCGGAGGAACTCTCGGTGTATGAACCTGTGGGCAATGGGAAAGAGGTGGGGAGAGTTAGTCGGATATGTTGGTGAGGGCATTTAACTTAATCGATTCAGTTGTTTCTTGAGAAAATTATTTATTTTTTTCTGAGCAAATCCCTGCTTCCTGCGTGAAACATTTTCTCTACGTCATTGATAACTGCACTAGTATTACCTATGAGTGATTGAGCCGGATTTAACCAAAATGCTTGTCATCTGAAAACCGGTTTGAACGGTCAAACGTCAGAAGCCACCGGTTTTTTTTATCTACAATAAATAATAATCAGTATCGTATCACATCAATCATGGTAAGCATAAAGTCATAAACCAACCAAGGCTTTGTGATAAAAGCGTTTAAACCAGAGCATGGGCTTGATAACTCAGGATGGATTTTATTTGCAATAAAGTGCAGTCATTTGTTGTAGTGTTTGAACTGTTTGCTTAAAAAGAAAACAAGATCGCAATTCTTCCATGGTTTGTTACATATTCCTTCAGAATTAACTTTCCAATCTTCCTCGAAATAACTTTGAATTCACATACAGCGTTTTCAAAATAACCTCGATGATCCTGAAAATTTTGACAGCAGCCAGATTGATTTTGGCGGCCTTTTCATAGACACCTGGAATAGACCGGACAACGAGTCTGGCACAGTTGATGTATCAAACAACCGTCAAATCATATGAAATGCGGGAAATGCCGTTTTGGATACAACATGGCGGCACGTTGTCCGGTCTATTACTAGAGTGTCATACTTTTACCGGCAAAGCCTGCTGAGGTTTATTTTTGCCGTTTCCAAAGCTCGGTACACTTATAGTCAATAGATTCATAGTCTGGCGGATACAATGACGGGAGCCAATTTGAACTGTCACTTGGCGGAGCCAATCGAGCATATCTCGAGTAATTCATGTTAAGCACCTAAAAGCCATTTGTGTAACAATGACTTTCAATATCGATTTCTCTTGAATCTCAAATCACCCCGTGAAATGAAAGCAGCATTTGGTAGAAGAATGTTAGTTCTACCATATGGAGTAGCAGGATATGGTGGGATTCTCGTAATTCGTGAGAAATGGACATTTAAAGTTATTGTTTACAAATGGCTTTTAGGCCCTTAACATAAATTACTCGAGATATGCTCGATTGGCTCCGCCAACTGACAGTTCAAATTGGCTCCCGTCGTTGTATCCGCCAGACTATGAACCTAGTGACTATAGGTACATTATTCCAGCGATTTTTCAACTTCTTGATCCTGCCTGAAAAGTAATTTTCCGGAAGGTCTGCAAAATACTCCTCCGCGCTGTCGATGATTTCCTCGCGTGGGCTGATTTTTTTTATTGATGAGCCATCTTTTGAGGTTTGGAAACAGATAGTACAGATAGATAATGCACAGTAATACGGTTATACTAGCTGTTGATGGTTTTATTCTTTCCTAGGTAGTCCACGAACAGTATGTAATGACAATCACTGTAGCACACGTCGGGGCGTAGATGGCCGGATGTTGCTATTCCGGTTGCTCACCTGTGGGATATTGTCCAATTCCAGACACTAGGTTCGTTGGGAAAAGAGCGTCAGATACAGCTACTTTTTGATTCCCACAGCACGAACAGTGACACGAGCACATCCATTAGTTTTTCTTTTTAATTATGCAATAGAAAGCACTCTTACTCTACTTTATTTAAGTTTTTTATTCTCTTTTGTTACAGCTTTTTCTAAACTGATCTTGCCTCTTCTAACATAATTTAGCTTCTGTCCCAAATTTTCGCATGTACTTTTTTCTTTGGTTGCTGCGATGCTCCGATGTCTGATCTCGTGACGTCAGTTTTTGCAGTGTTTGCAACATTCTCCGAGCAAGGAACCGAACTAATAGCTTGGAGCAGCACAACCTTGCTAACCGGTCGAGTGTAGATCGATTTTGATGTCCCCACCGCAACTCGATGTAACGATTCGTCCACAATCATGATTAGGTCACCGACATGGTATTCCAGGTAATTCCTGCTGTCCGGACACTTCCTGCTGCTGAGAATCATTTGTGCCAGAAACGATCGGCATAGATCTGCGAATGTTTGTAAGCAGCACGACAATTCAGATCGCGTTCGTCAAGATCATGGTCAAACTGGATGGAATTGTTAGGAGTTATCGGTTCAGGGTCCTGAGGATCTTAAACTGCCTGTTGTTCACAACGTCCATAACCTCGCACAATGCAGTACCTCTTTTCACCTCGACGACCCACTTTTACTGACAACGGTCCAAAACAGTCAATACCCGTATTGGTATACGGGAACACAAACGGGGTTGTTCTCTCTGGTGGCAGGTTTCCCATTTGCGGAACGGTTGGTTTTTCTCTAAGCTCATGGCACTTGACACATGACGTCGTATACTTCTTTACCTGTGAGCAAATCTTCAGGATACGATGCCGTTCCTTGATGTTGTTGCTTCAGACTTCGTAATTCTTCATGAAAAGCTTCCGACTGCACTTTCTTGTACCAGGTATTTTTGGCCTCATCCATGCCGTGCATAGTGATAATCAACCGCACAGTTTTTCGCATCTCGGCAACCCCAATAGTTTTCTCATTTTCAGGTAGTACGCAGTGGATCTTATCAGGCAGATCAACCAAATTATCCTCAAAGAGGGTACAGCACATCGGATCGACAAAGTCATATGCAATAACTTCGGAATGGAAATTTACGAGCTCAGAAGAGGGCATCTCTAGCGGTTCATCGTTTGGCCAGTGGGCACTACTTCGATAAAATCACAGAAAACCGATGCCAAAATCTTTCCGACCCATTGAGCCTCCCTAGGCCGCTTCGGAGCTTCAGTCTATTGCCGGGCAGTCATGCTGTTCGCTGGTGTGTAATAATGGATCCAGGATTCATCAAAAGTAACCAATCGACGCCAAAAAAATCCTTCCGAGTCCGCATCAGCAAGTCTAAACACTGTTTCGAAGAGCTCCCGCGGCAGGATAACTTTTTCATATGCAGCATCTCGCCCAAACTAGGGCGTGTGCGCTCAGTACTAATCCTTGTGACATCTGCCAGCTCACGCACCTCCACTTTCCGGTCAGCCAACACCATTTCATGAACTTTTTTGACATTGTCCTCTGTAGCCGCATCGGAGGGCCTGCCGCTGCGGGCTTGATCGGCAGTGCAGTAGCGATCACGACTCCGACACGTGCCACTATCGCGTGACTCAACATTCACGACTCACACGTCTCAGTCTCGCTTTTGTAGAATCCGTGTGATATTCTGACTGTGATGCAAGATGCCGCAGGTAACTCAATATTAGCATTGATCAGTATGCACCGTTTCTGCATCATACTTGCATCGACTAACGTCGCATTCTCTCGTGCACATTGGCGACTCGTCTGAATGCGATCAGCTGTTGCACGGCCACTCACGAACCTCGTCCAATACCGGTCACTTCTCCGGGACCTCCCACCGTATGATTGGTAACAATCACAGTGTGCACGGACTGCAAGTTCACTTACTGAGACATAACTCAATGATAACACTCCCTCCATAGCTGCTTAAGGTTCGTCCTACAAGGTATTTCGGTGCGTCCGAAGTGCTCTAAATAGTCGAAAGGTTTCTGGTGGAGGCTGGAGGTGGATCGCTGTACTTTACGGGCTAGAATTGCACATAGTTGAAGATGAACTTAGGAAGTCGGCGGAGCAAGTATGGATCTCGTTCAATGTCAAGGATCATACCCTGTATCTATGTGCCGTTTAGTTTCCTCCTGACAGAGTTAGCGACGTTGATTTCATAAATGTGCACCTTCAGTCAGTTGAACAAATTTCTGGAAATACCTTCTTTAGAGGTGAAATCGTAATAATCGGGGATTTCAACCTCCCCGGTGTCAAATGGCGGCGTGGACCCGACAGCTTCCTTTAACCCGACCCTTCTCAATCGTGCATCTATGCCAAGTAAGTTTCGATGCTTGATCATTATTCCGTTGCATCCTTTCGTCAGATTAGCGACATTATTAATGACAATGGACGACCTTTGCTTCGTAAATGCCGACACTCCAACAAGCATTATGCTAGCCCCATCTGCACTAGTAAAACAGATGCCTTATCATCCACCACTTCTTCTTAATCCCGTGACTAGTGAACTGAAAGAACCAGCTATTGTACCGTTGTCCACCTACCATGACTTCTGCAATGCAGACTACGACAGCATTCTCGATGTGCTTAGCAGTATTAACTGGAATGAAACCCTCGACATGAACGACGTCGATAATCTTGAACATCTTGAGCCACTTGATCGACATACATGTTCCAAAGAAAGTCTCTCCAGTCTCGAAAAAAGTACCGATTGGCGATGAGCTCTCCTTTTCGTTCCTCGCCCTGTCCGGCATTCCCCCAAGGCAGTCATCTTGGGCCGCTGATTTTTCTCTTGTATTTCAACGATGTCAACCTGTTGCTGAAATCTCATCGGCTAAGCTAAGCTGACGACCTTAAAATCTACACTCGCGTGGATTCGCTACGAGACGCTACGAAAGAAGATTTACAGACAGTACAAAAGTGGTGCGAGATGAACTGTGTGCTCTTGAATCCGGGAAAGTGTACCGTTGTCACTTTTTTTAGGAAGAAGTCTCCTATTATCTTCGGTTATTCCTTGGTCGGAACTCCTCTGCAAAGAGACAACCAAGTAAAGAACCTTGGTGTGATACTCGAAGATAAACTCACGTACAAATCTCACATGTCCTACATCTTTCCGAAAGCTTCCCGAAATTTCGTCTTCATTATTCGTGTGGCTAAAGAATTTTGAGACGTGTACTGCCTAAGTCGCTGTACTGTTCGTTGGTCATTTCCAAAATGGTGTCGAGCGCATTGAGTCAATTCAACGACGTTTTATCCGATACGCTCTTCGTAGACTGCCTTGAATGGACGCGGAATAAAAACAAATTGACCACGAAGTAGCGAGTTTGAATCTTATCCTAGGAAATGCAAAACTGCAGCGAATTTGAGTTTCCTCGTTCATAAGAAAAATGGGATGTCTAACCAGAAAGCACGCTTCGATCATCATCAGCACAGTAGAAGAAAAAAAATATAAGAGGCAAAACTAAGGTCTATTTTTTTTTGCTTCGCATTTTCAATCAACCATTTAATCAGCATTCTAAAAGCTAAACTCCCCAGCAGTAGAACAACATTTCAACTGCTGTCATCTAGCTGTCATTTGCAAACGTTACCAATTCATGTTAGCAATGAATGACATATTGTCGACATAGACGTCTTCTTTTTGTGGAGTTCAGCATTAAATTAGCCGTATAGCGGGCCAAAACCTGCTTTTGAATAGCATTTAAGATGACTATAATGCTCATATGCATTATATCGCTTGTCGTCGAGACATGTAGGGCTACTTACGTGCTTTATTTAATGCTTATGGGTTACCTGGGTGGTGTGATGTGTTCTATACCATCTTTAATACAAACTTATAAACCCAACCCGACATCTCGGATTTCAAATTTTAAGAACACACAGATCAAAATATAATTGACTGTTGATTGCTGTTCAAATAATAGTCCGAGTTTTCCAATCCTCAGTGATTCAACAAATGGAATGAGGAAAATTTCCAAAAATGTATTCAATCGTTGTTATGGAATTGGTCAAGATCAAAACTCAAGGGCTTAATCATGACAATGATAGATGAAATATTCGCTGGTCAATGGTGACCTTCAGCCAACTGTGAAATTGGTATGGTATGTTATCATGATTGCATTATTACCATCACTCGTCTGCTAGCTGTATTCATCCATTGTAAGTGGATGAAGTTGTCAGTTTATAGTTTGCCTCCAAATCACTTCTATTTTCATTTTCATTTTGTAGTATCGAAATAGTTTACTTCCATCTCACTTCCATAACAATATTGGAAAGCTACTTTCTACTACGGTTACAAGATTTGATTATGTCAACCTAAGGTTGTTTAGATTTCGGTAAAAATGACCGAACATGGATTTCTAAGTGTGCAGTACTTGTTCGGCAAACCCCACAACCCGTATGGTTGAAAATTCTAACGATATTCTCTGATCCATAGTGATCTTCAATTTCCAGGTGACATGGAATCGATTTGCGGCTTTTCAACATCTAAAAATTGAAAGGTGTCAAGGCTGTGGACCAATTCGCGAATTAATTTTAATTTTCACTTAAACTTGGCAGATGGAAAATAATCGATTAATCGATTAAAATCCCTTTGTGATTCATCAACAAACTTTCGATAAGATGTCTGTCAAAATTGAGTTCCCGTCTGTCAGAAATAAGTCATCTCGACTAGTAGACTTAATCGATTATTTTCCATCTGTCAAGTTTAAGTGACATTTAAAATTAGTTCGCAAACTGGTAAACAGCCTACCTAAACAGTCACAGGAGTTTTTATCCGACGTGGTAAATCTCAAATAAGTACGTTAA
This sequence comes from Aedes japonicus, assembly GCA_034211315.2. NCBI lineage: Eukaryota > Metazoa > Arthropoda > Insecta > Diptera > Culicidae > Aedes > Aedes japonicus. The sequence continues at coordinate 22,254 of JASCZW010010842.1, read as the reverse complement.
CACAATTTAGATTGGAAAACTAGGAAAATTTGAATTAACACTTCGCTTGATCACTTTTCCTAAAAAACTAAAAACCTGAAAAACTTTTTTAAACTATCACTAATTTAAATTCCACTACAGAAAGCTTAGCTTTTGACCGATTTAGACAATTTAGATGTTTGGATGCTTCTAGAAGCATAATCCAATATTTCGATATCCATCAAATTCAAGGCTTACTGATTTGATACATATGGAATAGTAAAAATAAGTTTGGTTGATTAATTGATTCGTTAATGTGCTAGTTAATTGAATAGGTCAATCAACCAAATTCAACACGATAGTTCAAATAAGCAAGAACGTGAAGCTAACCACTGGTTTGTAAAAATCCCGTTAATGTTGTTAGATTTAAAACAACAGAACGGGAACGTAACCTTCCTGAAAGTTTTCGGAGTCAATCTGAATGTTAAAAATTGTTCAAATCCATGATGTCAAGTGATTTGATAGTCACTTTATACTCGGCCAATGCAAGACTATAAAGAAGTCGATTTACGACTCTAGGAATCAAGGAAATGTTTCAAACTTTCCGCTCATCGATCATCATTGTCTAAAAATCAAACCAGTCGTTACATGGTACTGACCTCGAATTCTATCAATTTATAACCATAGCAATGCATAATCGGACAACATGAATCACTAATTGCTTATCCTAACAAGGACATCAATGTTAAATACCTACTGGTGATCAATTTAATCCTTACTAGCGCTGATAACCGATACAGTAACTCACTCCACCTTTTATTCACTTTTGGTACACTAGTTTTTGGTGGTCGCTGTTAACAATACAGCAAAACAAGTTCACACTATAAAATTATTCGAAATGTTGTCTTGACAGTTTGTCGATCATTCAATTTAGTATGCACATGGTGTAAAATTAATAGTTAACAGCCATTATGCAGTTTCACGTTATTCCGCAGCAATTTTTTTTCATCAAGAATCGGATAAGCAAACTCAACTGTTAGAACGAATTATTTTCTGGAAACCCCCATCCAACCACTATTACGATAAACTATTCACCTGATTATAACTAATGCTCAACGACTTGGGAAAAAAAACTCAATTTTCTTTCAAGAAACAACAAAAACCAATTGCACTTGTAACACACAAAAAGATCCAAACAATCAAAGAATCAAACGAACAAATAATCCACTTACTCATACTCATCTTGACGGTGTTCTGATAAAGACTAACCGGCTACGACCGAGACTAACACGGTTCGCCGCAATACTGGGAACCACACGAACACGAACTGTCTTCTAACTGCTTGTTCACTTCACGACTGCGATATCGCCACCGACAGTGGAACGACGACCATTGACGACACTTTTGCTACGATAGCCTCTTTTTCCTCTTCCCTTCTCGAGCGAATAACCTTCCCCGACGATTGGGAACAGATCTCAACAAATTAATCAATTTTCAGACACACACAAACACACGTAGACACTAAGGGTCTCCTGGCTTCCGACTTCCACTGGGGCTATTGCATAACTGCAGCACGATAGGGCCCGAAAACTAATTGCCAGATCGTCGTCCCTCAGATGACACCAATCGCCGTGTGTACACCTCCGGCCGCAGCGTCATATGATTGCAATTGTTTGTCTGAAACCAGTTGCAAGTACTACTCGTCGCTCGTCAAAGGCCTACAATGAAGAAGAAAAGAAGAAGAAGACGATAAATTACCTTTTTTATCTACCTCATTTGAAATTGTTTGTCATTTTAATTAGCAGCCATATCCCTCCCCGGCTCTAGCGTTTAGTTTGCTTATGAATTTCCAATTTAGCACAATCAACAGCACCCGTGAGTAAGTGGGACTACTGGTTACAACCCAAATTGGGGGGATCTTTTTCGCTGTCTGGACGATTGTTTACCCTGCTTTTCCAATATAAAACCTCAGCCGTGTTATCATATGCTCAGAAAATGATTCGCGTGCCCACATGTTGCTTCCAATCGTTTAAGCCAATTATTTATGAGAATGTCACACTTCGGTCTCAATTGATTTCAATTTGTGGAACCGTTTTCACTTTCCGACGACCCTTACAACATAAATGTGCCAGCATGGTAGAGTGATCAGCATCGAATATAGAGTGATCAGCATCGAAACAAGATCGCCAACTCACAGACACAAGCGAACCGCAACACGTGATGCCCTCTCTATCTCACCCGCTCTGTTTCTAGCTGTGGCCAATTTCCACCGGTGCTAATCCACCGCACTTGTCGGAAGGATGGTCTTAAAATATCTAGCACGTGCCTTCAGATATGCATTCCTTGTTTGAAAAATTGTCCAAGTACGAAGCCTCCATTAACACCTCCTTGACTCTCCGGCTGTTGATATCTACTGTATTGTGTTTAACGACAAGAGGCGTATGTATGTACGTAAGTGCACTATCTTCTGCAAGCGTCGGTTTCTGTACACCTTACTGTTATAGGTCGACTCGTCCGTCGTCAGAGGAAAGCGGGAGGGAAATGCACTGAACAGCAAACGCCAGGCTGGAGTCTGTTCGGACATGTGGAAAAAATATTACGTTGACTTTGATAGCAGTACAAGCCAATGGATAATAGGCTTTATGTGTACGTACTTAACAACAACCGCACGGTCTATAAAAAGTAGTGCCTGAATAAGGGTTGATGTTTAAATGGGGCGCTGCTTTGATGGGTTTTCTAGCAACTAGAAAATGAGAAGAAAGATTAGTAATTTCCATTTAGTTCCAACTACCTTTATTGCTTATCTTGCATACGCGTATTCCGTCTTAGATGTACAGACTTCTTCAGGGTCGTGTGCTAATACTCAACTGGATGATTGACCAGGATTCAGGCTTCCGACGTTCTTTAGACGAGTCTCATAACATCTTTTTTATAATTATTAATCGATTTTTTGGCGTAAGACTACGTCTTTGTTTTCTTAAAAAGCGAAAAGCGGTCAGGTTTTGAGCGTTTATATCTTAGTCGTTTTTCCAAGCAGCGTCGATTCCAATATTGAAAACTATGTATTTCCAACATTAAACTATTGATTTGATTTGATTTGACTTTATTAGAGAGACTTTCAGCCGTTGGCTGGTTCGTCTCATTAAACTATTTGAAATAACGCAAACATACAGTGATGTCTTATAATTTCGTTTTACAGATAAAATTTACTAAATGCTAAGTATGTTCCTATCACAGACATCAACTTTAAGTAAGGGAGATCTCATCACCCCTGAGAAAAAAGTACCCAGCGGAGCAGTAATAGGGGCACGCCTTTGGAAAATGCTTCATTTCCTCGGCAGCCTGGGAGTTGTTCAGAGCGGCAATGAGCCAGAATTGAATTTGGCAGCAGGGGTTGACAGGTTCCCTGGAGGGCGCTTTGGTAAGCAACCATTGGACAGGTAGCTGATGGCTTCATCTCCTTTGTTTAGGCAACCGTTGCTAGGTAGCCATCGATTATGTAGACGGTTAACCGGTTAACTACAGTGGGAAAAAATGCCCGAAACGCGAAAGAATTCTATATCACAGCTCACAGCAACGATTTCTGTAAATGTTACCTTAACTTGAAGGAAAATGTCCAAGGAATCTCATTGGTCGCACGTAACTGCTTGGGGAGCAAATGAGCTCATTTTACCCTAGTTCCCCTAATAGCTCCTTGTTGTTTAGAAATTTCTTTGCTCGGTGTGAGTCAAGATCAACAAAATGATGCTAGTCCTATGTAAAATTTCCAGGAGAATCGATTGAAGTAGGTTTTGTTCACCGTACGGCTCTGTGAATGAAGATATGGCTGATTTTACCCTGATTCCCCTAATATTGTTGTGTTTTTCAGAAATTGATTTGCTCGGTGTGACTTAAGATCAATAAAATAATGCTAGTTCTTTGTAAAATTTTCTGGAAAATCGATTGAAATCGGTTTCATTCACCGCAAGGCTTTGTGAATGAAGATATGGCTGATTTTACCCTGATTCTCCTAATATTTTTGTTTTTTCAGAAAAAAATTTCGGAGTTTTTCTAAAGCAACAAAATAAGGTTAGTCCCATGTAAATTTCCTGGAGACTTGATTGTAGTTACCCTCACCAATCTGTGAATGACGATATGACACATTTTAACCTGATTCCGCTAATATTTTTACACTTGTCGAAGCTGGTTGACCGTTTGGTAAACTGAATAATATTCTAATCATCAAAATTTGCAATCCGTAAAGATACATTTTTGTTTCATTTTTAGCCGATAACGAGGAACTTCGTTGACGAGCAACCTGGAGAAACAACACGGAAAACTCCTGCAGAGGAGAATCTTGAAGACATGATGAAGGAAGCGTTGACATGGTCTGATCCCAAGATGTCCTATATGTCGGTTAAATGAAGACTTCGAAGCACAGATGTTGAAGTTTTTTGTATCTCACGAACATGATATTTTAATAGACTGTGGAAGTGATGGCAGTGATGAAGACGAGTAGTGTGACAGTGAGGATGAAGGTTGTTGAATTGGTGAAAGTGAAAACAAAATAAACTTTTTTTTTAAAGTTCCCATACGTTTTATTAGCTTAGCTTAGCTTGACTGACTGCACGTATCGATGGTTGCTACTCCGTGATTGATCAGAATCAGTGAAATTGCACAATGAATCAACTGAATGGGGCTGGGAGTAACCGACCATTCTCACTGTACACGTTTCAGTGACTCAATTTCTTTAATAATCAATAACGGCGCCGGCCACGTCCTTGCAATCAGTTGGGAAAAGGGAAGGAAAGTTAGTGTGACCTTTGCTGATTAGGGACCGTGTTTACCTCTGCATCCCCACAAAGGTCACAGGAAGGAGGGGTTTTTCTATGTTAGTAGGGTAGGGATCGATGGATCAGGATTCACCTTGATAAGTGATGTGATCATATATATATTATGCGTTATAAAATTATATGAACATTCACACATACATACACATGTATACATACACAAACATACACATACACTCAGTAGCAAAAAAAAAAAAAAAAGCCGAGCGAAACCCTGCCCCCAAAAACCACGTTGTTCAACCCCCTGTCTCCCCGCCAACCATCAATACTTCCAAATGAAAGTCTGACAACCTAATAACTAATGTATGCGATCAAAGCCTCCCCGCAGCACTCCTACAGCATCTCGGCTTCCTCCCCGCACCGACACCTCAGCAAGGTCAGCATCGGGTGAAAAAGGGAAATGCCCATGCTGGTACGTCAACCCCGACGCAGCTGCAGTCCAAACCACCCTATGGAAACAGTTCAAATTCCGCCCACACAATCCTCCGTACCCCTACAAGCCCTGAAGAAACTTCCAATATGCCACCCAAACCCCTCACAGAAACACGGACCCTTGAAATCTTCACGTCCAAAAATGACTCCCCTCACACATGCCACGACAACCCCAAATCTATAAACCCTATCAACATGAAACCCTGATCACACCAGGTTCACACATTTTGTATAATGTTGTCAAACCTTCATCCAAAAACACTAACAATTAACAAAGTTACAGGAGGCTGAACATGGAGTCTCCCGCCAACAAAACCCCGCTCGGCCTCTCCCATGCCACTGAGTGTACAAACTCATACATATACATACATATCGAAACAAAAAATATTGGAATGGGACACAAAAGGAGAAAATGGAAAGAGCTCACCCGGGTTTCCAGAACATTCCATTGCTGTGGTTGTAACATCGAGCAACCAGAGCAGGTCCGCGTACTCTCCAGATAACATTCTGTTCTTAAGGAGATGGTCGACCATGAACGCTCCACGACCATTAACCAAACATCTCCGAGTGACGCGGGTGAACTCGAGCTCCTCCTGTCACCGCAAGGCTGTATGTTCGGGGTTCCGTCTGCACCGGGGACACTTTGTTTTTACACCAGTCGAAAGCCTCGTGTTGGACCGCAATCAACTCTTTAGTGACCGAATCATTATCAAGATGAAAAGTTCAACACTACACAATAATTTCCACTAAATATCTAATTTTCTCGAAAATTTGCAGATAAAACAAGCAGCGAAGCACAAACACGTCAGTCCCGGAGCGCGACCTACTTCGATCTTCTTAAAGTTCCCATATGTTTTATTTGAAGAAGAAAAAAATTTAGTGACGAAAGGAACCAAAGTAATACAAAAATGGATAAATGAGGCATAATCTGCCATATCTTCGTTATAAGAGCCGTGCGGATAATGAAACCAACTTCAATCGATTCTCCATAAAATTTTACAAACGACTAGCCTTACTTTGTTAATCTTGAGTCACTCAGAGCATATAAATTTCTGAATAACACAAAAATATTAGGGGAATCAGGATAAAATCAGTAATATCTTTGTTTACAGAGCAATGCGGCCAATGAAACCAACTCCATTCAATTGACCAGAAAATGTTGCTTAGGAACACCAGCAGCGAAATTTCTGAATAACACAAATATGAGGAAATTTCCGAATATAACGAAAATATTATGGGAACCAAGGTAAAAATAGGAATTTCTTCGTTCACAAAGCGGTTAACAAAATCAAATCCAATCGATTCCAAAGATTTTTTTTTCAAAGAACTAGTATTATTTTGTTGATCTTGAGTCACACCGAGCAAAGAAAATTGTGAAAAATGTGAAAATATTAGGGGAATCAGGGTAAAACCAGGCACACCTTTATTCACAGAGCCGTGCGGTGAACAAAACTAACTCTAATCGATTCTCCAGGAAATTTAACATGGGACTAGACTTATTTTGTTGTTCTTGAGTCACACCGAACAAAGCAATCTCTGAATAACACAAATGTTGGCGGAAATAAACCCTTGGCACTAATTTTTGACAGCTATTTATTACGTAGGCTTCAAAGCTACAAAAAAAGGAACAATTCAAGTTTATACGATCTAGGATAGTTAATAAAGACTTACAATTTAGTGCTTTTATTCAATTTAACGATATTGTTTAAGGGTTAGATTTAATAAACAAATTCACTGTTCCAAAAAATGTGCTTTCCTCTCGATGCAAGTTTCTGTTCTGACAGCACGATCGTCGCTCAGCCTGTCCAATCACCGGTGACAGCGGGTGACGTTGTGTTCGCCGCGTCGCGTTCAGGTACCGGGTTGCCAGTTTCACGGCCATTGTTGATCGGTAGACTTGCGGCAACACAAAAATATTAGGGGAATCAGGGTAAAATCGACCATATCTTCATTCAGAGCTGTGCGATGAACGAAACCAATTCCAATCGATTCCCCAGCTAATTTTACAAAGGAGTAGCCTTAATTTTTTCATCTTGAGTAACTCCGACCAAAGAAATTTGTGATAAACACAAAACAATTAGGGGAATCAGAGTAAAATCAGCCATATCTACGTACACAGAGCCTTGCGGTGAATTAAACCAATTGCAATCGATTCCCTAGAAAATTTTACAAAGAACCGAGTCCCACCGAGCAAAGTAAAATTGTGAAAAACATGAAAATATTTGGGGAATCAGGGTAAAATCACCCATATCTTCATTCACAAAGCCTTGCGGTTAATGAAATAAACTCCAATCGATTTTCAGGCAATTTTACATAAGGCTAGCCTTATTTTGTTGTTCTTAAGTCACACCGAGCAAAGCAATCTCTGAATAACACAAAAGTATTAGGGGAACGAGGGTAAAATCGACCATATCTTCGTTCACAGAGCCGTACGGTGAACGAAACCAATCGATTTCTCAGCGAACGTTTAATTTTTTTTCGATTACGATAACCTTTTGGACCTGATCCGGGAGAAGAATTTTTCGTAGCGAAGAAGTCAATTTCCTCGCGAGCTTCGGAAGTAGCTGGCCAGACTCAAGGTGCTGGAAAGAACGTCGATCACGGAGCACCTGACGATGTTTGATGAACTGCTTATACTATCTAAGTCTGCTGACGCTAAGCTTAAAGAAGGAGACGAAACTGTTCGTGACCGTGTCCGAATTCTATGTTCCCCTGGTAACGGCGTTGGAGAATCTGGGTGAAGACAAGTTCGCCTTGAATGTGATTGGCGAGCGTTTTTTAGCCGAAGAACTGAAGTAAACTGATGAGATCGTTGTCACAGGGTGTGCTATCGCTGAATTCAAGCAGAAGCTAAAGAAATTCACGGACAAATGCCTGAGGATCGTCGAGTCAAGCTACGTTAGCATACGCCTGCGGATGCTTCGCCTGCATTATGCCTCCATCAATCGTATAGTATACTGCCGCCCTGCGCTTAATTGACCAATGTTCTATGGATTTCCCTATATACAAGGGACAGCTATGCTTATAACGGCAGTATACAAAGGTAATCAATAACCATTAGCATATGGAGTAACTAGAAATTAGAAGAAAAATTAGTATCTTCCATTTAATTCCAACTACCTTTGCTTATCTTCGACAGATACGCGTATTTCGTCTACAATGTGCAGACTTCTTCAGTGTCTCGTACTAATAACTCGACTTATTAGTACGAGACACTGAAGAAGTCTGCACATTGTAGACGAAATACGCGTATCTGTCGAAGATAAGCAAAGGTAATTGGAATTAAATGGAAGATACTAATTTTTCTTCTAATTTCTAGTTACAAGTATTCCACTAAACAGCTCAAACCCTCTAGGATTCATATGGAGTAAATCAACCCTAAATCTGCATATCAGAAGCAAGCATTATATTAGAATTGTATCAGCATATTGAATGCTATCTGTTTGAGAATTCGGATTAAAATGCATGTAGACTGTAATATTTCGAATTTCGAATGCAATATAGCATTAATAAAGCATTATTATAACATTACAGTAAAGCACCCGTATATTGGGCCAAAGCGGCATTTATATTGCATTTAAGGTGACTTAATTGCTTGATAGGCTGCCGTAAAGACGGTTTGGAACTGCTTATTGGTTACCTGGGTAGGCACGGAGGCGCGTAGGCACGGATTGAGAAACCTGTTAACACAAGCACGATCCGTTTGCTGCTGCCGTTCTCCGCCGCTGTTTGTCAATACTGCTTTGTGGTCCATGCTCACTTTTTAAGCACTGCAGAATGTTAGCTTTCACTCCATCTGCTTTCAGCACCTTTCCAGACGCTTCCAAGCCCATCACCTTTGGAGCGTGGTACTTCGGCAATCCCAACAAAAGTTATGATGCCAGCCACTGGTCAGCTACTGAAAAATGATCTTGGTACGTTTATGACTAGTGCACACCGAAGCATCTACGAAGGCTTCTGTTTTGTCGAAGTTTTCGAGACGAATCGATGGCAGCTGCAGCAACAGTCCAATGCGCTGATATATCCCGTCATCCTAAAAAACGATCTTCAGCTTATTCCTGGCTTTTTGCGCGCTCTTTGTGTCCATCGGCAGACTATAGTTCGTCTTCTCGAGATAGTGCCTTCATTTGGAAGTCCTCATCCACGACTTCTCCTTCCTTCGGCATTACTGCACACCAGGATCCTGCCCGTATAAGCGTCATGTTCATGGCAAACGCCCACGAGACATTGTTTTCTCGGCCTTTAAGCTTTCCGAATTCCCCAGAGTTACACTACTTCTCCCGGCTGGACGATCCGGTCTTGGATCGAAAGCACTTACTGTCCCTTCACCGCTTCTAGCATCCTCTAATCCTTCGCTTCCAGCACCGGAAATCATTTTTGTTTCTCGAGAAAAGTTTTTCATGAACTTCAAGGCTTCCGGTTATGTTAGCTTTTCTGGGCCCAAAAACTATAGCAAAGCGAAAGTAAGTCTTAACGGTTTGACCGTTGGTAGTGGAATGAAAATTCTATTGTCTGTTGATTCTGTCTGCGCATTCCAAATTATAAACTACATATTCGCTTCAGGAAATGCTGGGCTTATTCACCAATCAAGTATGTTTTTTTCCGATTATTTTACTTAAATTGTAAAAAGTCTATGGGATCTATTGGTCTATATGTCTTACGATCTATAGGAAGTAAGAACGACTCGAAGGGAGAGATTATCTCTTGTAGCTTATCTCATTTGGAATGCCTGTGAAAATCTAACTGCATATGATTTTATCTTTCTCGTTCTAACACCCATCTTATCTGTATTTGTATTTAAAATAATTCATCTGACAATAAATAGTCTAAATTAATAAAATAAACTAATAAATGCACGTATCTATTAAAACTAGTTCAATACCGTTCTTATCCGATTCACGAAACGTCTAGATGGTTCATTAAACTCAAATAGTTCTTCGTCTGCAGTAAACGCACGAATACATGCTGAAATCGGTTTATTGTATCCAAACACAGTTCGGTGAAAAATTCGTTGCAGTAACGTTGAATTCCGTAAGGTTCTGTTCGGTAAACGAAAGTTCAACATAGAAAGTAGTTCGGGGGCGTCAGCTTCAACATTCAACAGTTTAGCAATAAAAAACGACTGCTCTATTTTTCGACGTCGTTCCAGCGTGTCCAAACCTAGCATCCGGCATCCGGTGGCAAGTTGTCAGGATCTCACCACGACAAGTTTTTCAGAGCCAGACGAATAAACCGCTTCTGAGCGCCTTCGATTATGAGGCACCACGTGACCTGGTAAGGCTGCCATACCACCGACGCGTTCTTTTCCAAGACGGACAAGTGCACAGTACAACGACTTCCAGCCGTGTGGGTCCGAAAAACCTTTCGCCACCTTGGAAATGAAGCCCAGCTGTCGAGTTGCGTTTGATATGATCGCAGAACGGTGTAGTTCGAAAGTTATTTTTGAATCCAGTTGAACATCCAGATCAGTCACACTGGTAACTCTACTAAGAGTATAGCCATTAGTGTAGTAGTCAAACAAAACTGCATTCTCCATACGGTGGAACGAGATCACCTGACATTTATCCACGCTAGCACATTTTGAAGCGCCAAGAACAATTCCACAAACTATTATCTCAAAAAACTTCGTGACGACTGAAAAACTAGTTATACCTCTAGTTATACTAGTTAATAAAACAGGTGTCATAAACGATTGCTTGCAGATGCGAGGAAACTTTGCTTGATGCTTGATGGAACGATTGAAAATATCACACAATGGTTGTGCTAAAACGGCAATACAACGATAGATTACAACGGCAGGCAACCAATCAGGGCCTGGAACAAACAAGCGATTCAACCATTGAGACCACTTCTGAATTTACATTAAAAACTCCAGTTATCCGGTAGCGTGCGTTTTACCAGATTGGAGGTTATAACGCGGACTGACTTGATATCCAACGCCGCAGTGAGATTCGATCGTGCTTCGGAGCATCATTTCCAGATACAAATTCCGGTCCACCGACAACTGTCCGAAGAGCTCGCTCACCTCTTATACTTGCTGCTAGATGTCGTCGCCATCAGAATACAAATTGTCGTAGATTTTAACAACATTTGAAATCAGCGTCCCTTCTCGTATCGATCCCAGATAGGTAGCTCTCCTGAGTCAGAAAAAATTGGTTATCCTCAAGAAATGATTAATATACATTACAATTGCTTCGACAACTCGATCTTTTATGTATCTGCGAGTATAACAATCGGCGGCCTTCACTGACCTTAGGCATATAAATTATGATACCATCTCGATTCTGTAACCGTCAAACTGAACACGTGGTGTTAGACTCACGATATTTTCTCTGGAACCATTTTTCTTTTACGTCTTCAACTTTCTTATATGATTCAAAAGCCTACTTTAATGATCATAAATCACGTTTGAACTTATTGAGCCTCGCCTCGACACATTGATTGCCACTCCTGCTCTCGCTTAATAAATCCGCCACACAATCGCATAAAAAAAATCTAAGTTCAACACTGGTTCCACCACCCTAAACATTGATTTCCAGTGTACAATCATAACAACGGTCACCGATGTGTGGTGAGAATGAAATAGCACACCGAAGTGAAATTATTATATAGATAGTGCTAACTAATGTGCCACACTTAGCGCTGCCATGGGAAAATACTTGAGTGCTAAAAAAAAACCTAGAAAACCAGTTCCATTGCCAGGTCATCGATTTAATCTTCGCATTGCGACATCGTCTACGGCGGCAGCACAACGCAGTCACAACGTATGCCCACTCGTATCATTCTACGATTTAATGACTCAGAAGCTGGAAGACAGCCATCTGTTTTCACTCGATTCAACTAACTTTTCTTTCCTTTCCACATTTAACTTCACATTTCCTCTTTTCATCCGCACGCGATTCAGTTAATTAGCACCTCGCAATGCCACCGTATGAACCATTCTCCCCTATCGTCGATAACAGTATATAAGCATGTAGAAATACAACTACGATGCGATATGCGATGCTCCAGCAACAAATAGCGGCGCACTTCACGTTACACGTGTGTTATGCAATCGTACCAGAACATCCAACACGGCTTCGGTGTTTCGAAATCGCCAACGTTCCACTTCTAGCTTCCCTGTTGGATGATTCTCATTAACTACTTACTCAGAAACGATCACGAATATCGTTTGATCCGGTCGTACTTCACGCGTTTTTTCTCTACATTTGCAAAACAAGCCGTGAACCTGGAAAAACTAGACTCCCCCACCTGAACGTTGTTTGACCTACTTTCCGACCCACACTGAACTGTCGATACTGTCTCGTACGCTCAATATATCACACTATACCCAATGCAAATGCAACTCTCTGCAATTGTGCTGTTTGATCAGAGCGAGATGATAGCTATTATTTTGCCTTCGTTCTACATGAGTAGTGTGCGTGACTCGGTCCTCTATAAACATCGATATCATCATTAACTATCTTCTATACTGATACTGTTTTTGTTATTGTTCCAATCCGCTCCAATCGATTGCTGTTACCAGCCCGAAAGGGCGGAGGTAACGGAACATGCACGCGAACATTTTGACTAATGTCAAGGTCACAAATGCCGTCCAAACTTGCGATACACGACGAAACAAAACTCCATTGCCCTTGTTTTTATTTACATTATGCCCATCCTGTCGACGCAAAGAGCAACCCTCTCACAGCATTCAATGCGATTCATTCTTTCGGCCTGCTGTTTGCAAAGATCGACGTCCCCTCCTTGTACCCACCCTGAAGATTAATGCTGCTTCTGCTGGTGAAAGGACTGATTGATGATGATGGCCGACCGACGGTTTCGTTTTGCACTGGTTTATGTTTTCTGATATGGAACTCTCGCGACGACCGGAATCGAAACTAATTTAATTTTTTAACAGTCCCACCACGTTTTAGAACAGTTTTCACAAACAATTATGCAGGGAAATGGAGAAAAACTCACCGAATTCCAGGAACTTGTACTGAAAACTTATCACCAGCTGAAGAAAAACTTTCGATTTGATTCGTTCAATTCATTAATTGACATTTTGCTAACCGTTACGATATTAGCAAAAAGAATAGGGATGCTCAAGTGTTGGCAAGGGAATCAATTCGCGTAACGCATGTCGCATGTCGCTTAGAGCATCTGAAATCCTGATGGATATTCGGATCCGATATGGTTTCGATAGAAAATAATTGATCTGATAATTTCAGATCGAAATGAGCAATTCTACACCGCTAGATATAGCTGTTTGCTTTGTTTGGTTTTGGTCTGATAATAACAAGTTAACATCCGGATAACAACAAAATTTGTTGTCGAGAAATAGATAAATAAATTTAGAAACCAGATGGAAAACGCCAAAAAGTCCATTTTGTTGGGGCTAGAGTTCGGTTAAGAGGCTCCATGTGCGGTGGAGAACCAAAAGGAGAACTGCTGAAAGGAATGTACGTTTGAAGATTATATTAAATCTAAACCGATAACTATTTTTTAACTAAATCCTGTTGACTCTGAGCCTTTTACCTGTAACTAGAAAATGAGAAGAAAGATTAGTAATTTCCATTTAAATCCAACTAACTTTATTGCTGAACTTGACAGATACGCGTATTTCTGTACCAATGTGCAGACGTCTTCAGTTTCGTGTACTAATACTCGACTTTTCAACTACCACTTAAAACTTTTCTTGAAGAAATGCTTGCAAAGTCATGCAAAAACTTGCTGAACCGTTATACTTGTCTGACTGTGAAATAATAGAATGAGTTTGAGCCTGGTTGTGGAATAATGGAATAAAGAATATATAAATGCAAAACTTAAAAAAAAATTGAATAGTGCTGCAAACAAAACAACAAGATTGGATTTGAAAAAAAAAACAAAACAAGAGTGTTTTACCATAGACTATCTCTAAGACCAGTAGGTCCTGAACAAATCCGGAGCAATTTGCGATAAGGGTGAACATGCAGAATGTTAACAGAATGATGATTGTAATATTGCAAGTAGAATTTCACATCGTAATTTTCAAATTAACGTAGAAATTCATTTACAGTCAAGCATGCAGACAGAGAACAAAGCTAACTTCTGATTAATATATAAAGCTGATGGAAATTCGTTTGGTTTTCATTGGAATTTGCTCATTTTTTAATATTCTCCTGTCAATGCCAGTATGTTTGATTACGCCTTTTTCAATGTTAGCCCCACAAGTAATGGAAATAATTGTATCGCCCTATACTATTCGCCTACTTTTGACATTTTCTTAGGTTTCGCCTTTTGCTTTTCGCCGTTGTTTTGATTATTTTGTCGGTATCGCCTTTTACTTTACGCCATGTTTATGTTTTGATTTAAATGACGCCTTTCATTTTGTCAACAATCAATATGGCGTAAACCACAAAGTAAATTGTTCTGAAAGTGAAATAACTCTACGCCCTTTGCAAATACATTATTTAATAAAGAAAATCAACGCACAATCAGGACAAAAATTTCAAAATTCATGATTTAGTGGTAATAATGATGCAGTGCATTGAAAAATAATTTTGTTTACATTTAGCATGTACGCCCTAATCGCAAATTGCTCCGGAAATACGATTTTTTCTTTGCTCAGTCAGTACTAGCACATCGGTCCCAAGCTTGGTCTCACGCTTAATAATACGCCCCTATACTGAACTTACACGAACAAACTCTCAAATATTCTGTCAGAATAACACAGCAAATCAAAAGGTGCTGGCTTCAAGGTGTACTTCAGACCAAGGGGTTCTATAACAGTTAACCAATTTCAAATCGCTAGTTGCATATTGATTGTTGGTTCTACCAACTAGTAAAAGCACACAGCAAATAAAGTTGTTGAATATTACACAGAATCAGATGCACATAGGTCATTCCATCGGTTGTGTAATGTTAAGTTGCCTCGATGTAGACAATAAAATGATGCACTGCTTATCGATGTAATCTGCTCGATGTAAACGAGACAACGTAACCCATTGAGACAACGCGAATCTTTGCGACGTACTGTGTAGTCGCGACGTAAAGGGAGCAATGTAAAAATAATTTTAATTTTCAGATATTATTTAATGAAAAAAAGAGCTGCAGTGGAAATTAAAACAAAATGTTGATTTTATTTCAATTTGAATCAAAATGTGTTTCTTTCAGTGGCTTCTTCGTCCGGTTGTTCAGTTTATACTTAGATATTCTCCGAAGCCTTCTTTTTCATTTCTGTTCTCAATCTTTTTCGGCCTTAATATTGAACTGGAAGCGGAAACTCTTCTTCCTTAGCGACCTTCACCATCGTCACCTCGCCAGCACCAGCCGCTCCACTAGCAAACGAAGATCATCCACCACTACTTCACCCAGATGAGGTGCTGGTGGGTTTGCATTACTTGAACCTTGTTTACTTACACCATCAATTCTTAACTTCGCCATGCTCCCACAGCCATTATCCGAATTATCGCCATTATTTGTCTATATTCCGCACTCGTTGGACATTTTGGAGTCTTCCGTCTTGTCACTCGCATCCGAATCATACACAGCCGGAGTAGAGGGCTCCGGTTCAGTTGGCTGGTGATTCACAACTCGACGAAATGTAGCTACCTTCGAGATCTGGTTTGAATGAAAATGGTTGATAAGAAAATCGCCAGATACTTCTGCGGATCCTATACGTACCGATTGCAGACGAATATCTGTTCTTCTCAGAGGGTTGGCTGGCAGAGTGTTAGCAGTTTCCGCCATTCCGTCATCATATGAAGGCGGTGATGAAAAAATTCGCACGTTTCAACTGGTTTAGCTTTTGGATGCAACGGTATCATGACCGTGACCGTGACGATTGACTTTGTTTTGACAAGAAAACAATGTTGCCGCAGATGAAAAATATTAAGAACAAATCTGACAGTGTTGCGAGATTTAATTTTACATAACAACTCGATGCGATAAAGCATCGAAATCGTGTAATATTTAACATTTTTTGCGGAGTCCTTCATGTGCATTGGTTTTTGTGTAATATTCATGTTTTTGATATGTGGATTATTACATTCATGCAACTTTATAATTTTGTTCTGATGTAATTTGAAGACCGATGAGAATATCACATCAATTGGATGTCATTGTGCATCATGTCTTGTTTACATCACTTTTTAATACGTTCGCATCAATTACGTTGACCTGTATTACATTTTTTTTTGCTGTGCAGGTTATTGAAAGAAATATATTGTTTGAAGAGAGTACCGCGATGACAGGTTTGGGACATCAGGCCGCTAACATGGAGTGCAAGTCTTCAATCTTGGTTGAAAATTTCTGTTTATTTTGGGGAAGTTTCGATGAGCTGAAGTCTTTGCCAGTAAATTACATTGGTTCGATTTTGATGATTGTACATGCTCATTTTTAGATGAATTATTAGCGAATGTGTCGCCTTTTTCGGAATTAAACTTAATGCTGATTTACAATTTAATTGTTTATAGTTCACCAAGACAGTGAACATTCTAGCTACAACAAGCATCGAAGCCGCGAAGACAAAAGTGCAAAAATATAACTTGGAAAACCCCAACTGTGGAAATGTGAAAGTGATAGTGCAAGTGCAATTTATTGACCTTGTCTTTGTTGGATAAGAAAAAGGAGCATCAAATAAACATAAAACGGAGCATTTTGTGTTTATTACAGTCTTATTAGCAAGAGAAATTCAATCCTGCAAAGAATTCTGAACGATTTGTGAAAAAGAAAACATCTCTTTTCACTCCCCTGAGAATCGAAAAATATATGAAAAAGAATTTGTCTTTTTGAAATTCTCCTTTCGTTGGTTGCAATATGCGAGCTCTAGCTATAAAAGAAACATCTAGAAGAAACAGCTGAATAGCTTTTCCAAATTTGCTTGAACAAGCTCTAATTCCACACCGATGTTTGTTGGGATGGCTTGCTCTGAGGATCTCACCGGACGCCGTACAAGTAGCATCGAAACGCAGCGGAGAAGACACCCAGTAAGCAACCAGCAAGCAGCAGTGAATCCGGTGAGCCACCAGCAGCAGAAAAAGCAAGTCAACGCCATCTACCTTCCGGTTTGTCGTCACTAGCAGCAGCATCGGGCAGCGTCGTAAGCGGTTTTGATCAATGGCTCTTTCAGCGCCAAAGAGTTGGTTATTAATTTCATCCTGATTTAACGACGGAGCAGTGAGCGCAAAGCAATCTGACGAAATGGTGACGCCGGACCACGGCAAGTCTTGCAGCTGCAAATGTTGTATAATAAACAACTTGTTAGCAGCAATAGAAACAACACTAACAGTGGTGTCCAAAACAACGAGTGCCCAAAACAATGAGTGTCCAAAACAACGAATGTGAACCAAAACAAATACAAAAATTCTAGTACCTATAAGTGCGAGAATATATTGCAAGAGCCAGACCGCAAGTTTCATATTGATTGTTCCTAATATGATTGAGTAATTCAAAATAAATGAAAGGCTGGAGGGCAATCAAGTAGATAACCAAAGCAAACATGTTAGTATTGATATATCTTGTAAATTTCATAAAACCGCATTGAAACAGTTTATGTGTTGTTTCTGCAGAAGGCTAATTTACACCATAGTATGTGCTAGATTTCAATAAAGGCAGTTATGTAAATGGTCATAGCACCATAATTTTACCAGTGAAATGTATTCCTTCCACCGCTAGATCGCACTCTAAAATTCAAAAGAAGTTGGCCAATTTTCATGCTTGATAAGTTACTCCGATGGTAAATTTTGGATTCACCCTTTTCATAACTCTACTATTTTAATTTCTGGTGTACTAAACTAAGATTAAGGCAAGTATGCAGCTCAAAAGTAATGTGCATTAGGATAGGACAAGTAATGGTCAAGAAATGCTTTTACTGTCGGAATTACTTACCTTGTATGCACCTGACAAGGACAAACTTCGTAACGTTAGTAACCTCTGCACTGGTAATCTTAATGGGGCTGTCACTATTCCTTGTGGAATAATATTCAGTTGGATAATTCCACAAGAAAAACTGACATTACATCCATACTAAAGCAGTTATCAAAATTACTTCGGTAAAAATGGCAAAAAATTACTTCAAGTTTTTACTTGTCAGCTGCATATTAGGCTTTATGAATTAATTTTATTTTGTTACAGTGTCTTCTTACACGTTACGCGTTTATACCGAAACGTAACACCTAACGGATGATTTGAAACGTCTGATAACGTCTGACCATCTGACACGATGAAACGACTCAGTAAACCCATCGAAAAGGTTTAATCATATTTCAGAAACGTGAATACTGTGTAGTGTTATTTCAAATCCTATGGGAGATGCATGTGAATGCTGTTCGTTAAAATTAAAATTATTAACACCAATGGGAGTCATGGCTCCGATTCGCTTCCCTCAATAAAATTAGCAATCCGATCGAGAATAGGAAATGTTTCGACCTTTCCAATAGCGTTTATATCCACCTTGAATTGAACGACAGCCGATGATTCGTAAACGTCTATTGAAACAAGAGGTACGACAACCTTTAAGTACGCCTGGATTAGTCCACCTAAAGTAACGTCATGCACTGATAATGATGTCACTATTTTCACGGTAATAGGTATGTAGTTGTGATACAACGTGTATCGAACAGTGGGGATCTCTCACACAACTAATCGTTTATTTTCTAACCGTATTCCTTCATTGAGCACGATTGATGCGTCAAACAGACGAAACCGCATTCATCATTTTCTTCACGAGACAGTAAAGAATTTAGTAGGTGGCTTGCGTCCTCTTCTCTGCGAGAAATCCAGTAGAAATAACCGGGCCAATTTTACGTTCCGGATACGGCATTCGGTAGGAGCGGGTATCGATTCCCAGCATTGAGTCAGAGCGTGTGCGGAGTTTTAAGCCTTTTTGGTGGTTAATTGTATATGACAGATCATTGTGATTCCTTGATTCTTCTGACAAGCGCACGCTGACGGGTTTTCGTCCGGAAATAATACCTATAATAAAAAATAAATAAAGTCAAAGACCTTGCTTGATTTTCAGTTCATTGTCTTCCTTCTTGCAGACGTTTCCACCATCGAAGAAAAGGCGACATCCCCGAGGCAGCTGGCTCCCACAGGTGCGTTGACTGGTTCACAGCTGAAAATCCGCTCGTTCGTTCACGGTCAGTGTCGCAGGCTGGTAGCCGTTTCGGCGATCGTCGCAGCCCTAGCTGCAGAAGAGTTCGGTGAAGTCGGTCCAAATCGCGTTCGAAAAGTCGAGGAAGCAACACGCAGTCCCAGCCCGGCTGGTTCCCGCAAGTCAGATCAAAAATTGGAAGTGTAAACGGGGGTAAATGAAAGTGTAGAATCGGCAGGGCAGCCAAAATCACCGGAGAGTTGAGTCCGGTGAAGATATGGTGAATAAGAGATTAAAGCTCGGTCCCGTAGTGGATCACCGATTGTGAGGAGGAAAAGTCGCAGCCGCAGGTATGCGGTTCTAACCGATCAAACGATCCCGCTCGCAGTGCGGAGAAGGTAGCAAAGTCGAAATCGCAGATCAGATCTAGGTCAAATCCGGCTCTCTGATCGAAGTGTCGTTCCCGTTCTAGATCCGGTAGTCGCTCCCAAGTCTCGTTCAAAATCCGATCCGATTCGCGGTCTGGATCCAGATCAAAATCCCGTTCGAGGTCCAAGTCCGGGTCAAGATCGAAATCTCGTTCAAGATCCAAGTCTGGTTCCAGATCTAGATCTGGGTCCCGGTCGAGATCAGGCTCTGGATCTAAATCCGCTCAAGAAGCCGAAGCCGCTCAGGCAGATCGCAGTCGTAGTCGAAGTGCTGGATCTGCTAAGTCTAGTCTCGCTCCCGGTCCAGATCAGATCCAGAGTCTGAGTCCCGAAGTCGCAAGTCGTAGCCGGTTCGGGAGAGTCGGCCAGTTCGGTATGTTAAATTAGTGGTTAAATAAATTATGAATCTTAAATTTGGTTCTGGTTTCAGCGTCGCGATCGCAGCAGAAGCCGTAAATCTGGATCTAGATCCGTGTCTCGATCGCGTTCAGATCCGATCGAAGTCGGATCTGGATCGAAATCTAGATCCGATCAAAGAATCAGATCTGAATCAAAGTCACGCTCGAAGAGTCGTAATCGTTCCGACGCCGCGCTGAGTTCGACTAAACGTAGCCCACGGTCGAAGCGCAGAGCAAATCAGCGTAGTCGTTCCAGATCAGATCAAGATCCGGCGGTCGATCCGGTGTCACCTAGCAATAAAAAGAAACGTGCAGGTGTACTAAGCGACTCGGAAGATGAAGGTGTAGAGCAAACGCCAAAGCGAGCTAAGATTACGGACTCTGACCACGAAGGCGAGGATCTGAAACGGAGGTACCCGAAGAAGCAAAACCCGAGGGACAGGAGGAAGAGTTACAAACCAAGTGCAGATCGTCCGTTGGTCGATGCGGAGATTCGGATGACGAAGGAGTTCGCGAGGGTGGCGGGTAGGCTTATACTTGGACTAGGGTTTTCTTAGGAACTTATGCTTCTATTGATTTATACTTCAGTGGCAGATTTTGTGAATGACTTTGAACTTATGTTGGCTCGCATAGGAAGAAAAGGGTAAACGACGCAAACGGAACGATATTGGCTTAATTAACGATAACGACGACCGCTAATCGCCTAACTATTCAACAAATGCGTCATGCGCCGAAGGGACCGGATGCTAAATAAGGAAAACAAACCGGCGACCAAAGATTGCAATCCTGAAGCACGCTATATCGTACAGCTAATTAAGAAGGACCTCCAGCTGGCGTTCATCGAACACAATGTGACTCAATGTTCTGACAGTTGGTTCAGCACCTCTGCCCAGCAAATCCTGCCGTGTTTGCCGGATTCAGGAATCGATTCTCAAGCTGCTCTCGGACATAAGTTTTGCCGTGAACGTCTTCTACTTCAAATCAAATCTAATAAATCGCATTACGTTTTGCAGGTTCACCGCATTGAAAGTCCTACCTAAAGCAATCGGGTATTGGCAAGCCTGTGATCGTATTTGTACAAGCACCCCCGAGAGACGAAATGGAATCGAGAACGTGCCGGTCGACTGATTTCGGAATGGAGCTCGACCGATCTTCAACCTCAGGCTGGACTTCAAGCAATGGCCCGTGAAGAACGCCAGGAACAGGATCTGTCTGCAGATGCCGAGCAAGCGCAAAGCAGCTCCGGAACAGCAAGGCCAAGGCAGCTCAGGCTCCAGAAGGGGTTGCCATTCACCGAAGCGGACAAGTGAGTTGGACCCGAGATAGCTGGGGTGATTTTTCGAATAATAATCGGATCTTGTTTTTGTTTCTGGGGTGCTCTTCTGACCAGGGAGACAAGGGTTGGGTTCAGCGGGCTCGTATTACCCATGCCATCGGATGAGAGTACATCGTTCGACCAAAATCGACCAGCGAAGTCGATATGAGTCAGGTATGGGCTTAAGCATGACTGAGTGGCAAATGAATTGGGCTCGATATGAGACCTTCTTTTTTATTTCTTGTAGATCACCAGAAAAGATGAACCGCTCGAACAACATCTCGAAAATTCATCGACGCCAAGCGACTTAAGTCGGGCCGGCGAGCTGTGAAATTTCGATCGAAGGCCGAAGAATGGCCCTATAGAAAGCTGCTAACTTCGGGTCCCTACGATTAGTCCCTCTGGCCCTTCCTCAATTACCCTCCTGTCACCTCTCTCTTTAAGTAGGTAAATTTCTTTTTATTGAGTCGTGTTTAACGTGAAAGACTAAAATTAATGGACTATTCTGTAAGAAGCTGCTTGCGGAAAGCATACCCATATTTGCCAACCAATCATTATTAGCACGCAAATTACCCGCACGTGGCGACACTCGAAATCAGAACGGATAGAAGCGATTGAAAAAGCGAAAAAGTTGATGATGTTGGAAAGCAACGCGCATCTTTTCACTAAAATATTAAACAGTGCACGGGGTTGCATTTTCTACGTTGATGATTTGGTTTTATGTTCCCGAACACAAGGGCACAGAATATATAGCGTGAGCTACCGCATCCAGATAGTGTCGGAGAAAAAGGATGTAATTGAAGGTTCAGTTATTGATCCGAAATTTCCGATTTCT
>JASCZW010010841.1:0-34584 GCA_034211315.2 Aedes japonicus | reverse complement strand
GCGTCTAATATGAACCAATTCAAAACCGTAATCAAACGAAATTGGGACGAAATGCCGAAGGAAGTCGTGCGTGCCGCCTGTGACGGTTTAGAAAAACGTCTGGAGCTGGTCAAGAAGATTAAAGGCGGTGTTATTCCAAAACATATGCTGTAGTTGACCAGTATTATATTGCAATATAATGGGTAAAGTTATCAATAAAATCTGGATTATCGATTTGAAATAAATAGAGTTTTATTTTGTATGAGAATATATTGGACACGGTGTATATACGAGTGTTCAATATTTTATCTTTTTATTTCAATACCATTTATATCCTCAATTTCCATGATTTTACAAAAATATTCATAACTTCGCAAATTTTATCCGATTTCCACCATTAAAGGCTTATTTTCTTGATATTGGGCTTGCAGATCCAATTATGGTATGAATTGTTGAATCGTGTTATCTAATTGAAAATGTTGATTAAAACGAGATTTTATGGAAAATTTATGAGAAATTAAAAAATAAATGCAATAACCTTTTCAATAACTCCAAAATTATTTTTTTAATCAGGTCATAACCTTCAAGTGAACGAGTACTACTTTATCCATGCCCTTTCGCTCAATTTTCAATACTTCTATTCTCTATCCAACCGACCGTACACTGACGGAACTTTCAACACTTTCTCTTCATATCTTTTATCGTTAATCGTTAATGAATCACCAGGTAAAAAATGGCAAACATACTTTTGCATATTAAATCTAATAAACGATACATTAAAAAATTAAAATCGTTCCACAAAACACGCATTTATGACCCATAAAACTCTGGTCAATATCCATAATAAAAAGAATATGATCCATAAAATTTATGAATGTGATCCATAATTTATACAAAATTTTGCAATAAAATGTCAAAAATGTACCGTTATATATCTAGGGTATGATCAATAAAATTGTACGGATTATCCATAAACATATAGCAAATTTTCCGTAAAAGGTTCAATAACATTCCTTAAACTTGCAAAATTGACCCACAAAATGTAACATTTGGGCACGAAAATACATGCACATGATTCATAAATTATTGAAAATGTTCCATAAATAAATTGTCTTTGATCCATAAAACAATGAATAATAATCTATAAACTCATAGAAATGATCCGTAGCATATCAACTTTGTGCAATTGAACATATGGGTGTGATCAATAAATTATGCCTGCATTTGTGAGTTTTGGTCGCTATTTTTTCAATTTTTGGTCCATAAAAATTGGGAAGTTAATCTTACCTAACCTTCCCGTTAGAGTGATGCAAATTTTGAAGTATTCTCTCCCCTATGCTTAAACGATTTTAAATCATGCCCTTAATAACATCTTGAAATTTTAGCACATTTTATAAGAAACTAACACTAATTAGAATTTATATTACGAAATTACGAGTACTATGGAGAAAACAAACGTTTCGTTCAAAAATTATTCTTATAGAAAATTTTCTCAACTACAATTTTGCCAAACATAGGCATCAGAAAAAAAAAGTTTAGTATTAATCAATTCAAAAGAGATTGATAATCTTTTGGAATGATCAAACGGCTCCTCAGTTAGACATAGTAGCCACGATTTGTTATGCTGTACTCCAAGTGCTAGAAATATCAATGTTGCCTGCTGAGCAGTTGAGGATTGAAGAACTAAGGAAGTAGAAAGCGGTCGATGTTTCCGATATCGTCTTCAAGTTAACGACTGATTCAAGCATTTGCCTGGTATTATGTAAACGGAGGATGTTTTTTGTAGTTAGGTCCGACGAGCGATAGCGAGTTGGACGGCAAGCGTATGCCTGGCATAATTTCACAAAAAAATCTTAAATAACAGTTTGATCAAGCCTTAAATTTGACATGTAGGGTAACTGCCCCCATATTAATCTCATTGTTCCTTTAATCATCCTACGATGAATCAAACAATTGGGCAGTTGAAGGATCGGTTTCGTTTTATAATGTTTGCTGACGTTTAATAACAACAACAAACATTACTAACTAATCCTGTCATGTGTCCATCGTTTAATTTCAAGTAGGATGAATTGCAAAGTGATGAGATCAATACAGGAACATCTTCCCTAGTTCTTTACATGCACGAGTGCTCTTTACCAAATTTATTGGGAAACATGTATCGCAGTTGCGGTCGTAAAAGAACGTGAAACGCGAAAGTAAATCAGCTCTCCTAAAAATTGAAAATCTTCTAAAACGCGATACTTCTTTAATAGCAATATTTGAGCCTCATAGCTAAAGAAATGTACATGTTAATAGATTTGAGTAGTAGCGCAGTCAAGGATCGATTTCTCCGTAGCCAAAATTTAAAAAAATATAAACCAACATTGCAATAATTCTGGCATAATTTATGGATCCTACATATTATTTTAAACGCCCAAAGTTTATTTCCTATGGACCATATTTAGAAGTTTGTGGTTAATTTTTCAAACCTATCATGGAGCATTGACGATTAATTTATGTAATATTTTCAATAATTTATCGATCATGTGTATATATTTGAGTTCACAAACGTTACATTCTAAGGATCAATTTTACAACTTTAAGGAATGATATTGAACCTTTTATGGAACATTTGCTATATATTTATGGGTAATTCGTGCAATTTTATTGATCATTCCCTAGATATACAACGCTATATTTTTGACATTTATTGCTAAAATTTATATAAAGTATGCATAACATTGATAAATTTTACGGATCATATCCATTTTATTATGGATATTGGCCAGAGTTTAATGGGTCATGAATACGTTTTTTTATGGAATGAATTTCAATTTTTAATGGATCATTTCTTCAGTTTAAAGGTGCAAACTTAGGGCTGCCGTAAAAAATTGGCACTGAGAACTTGTCCACACTGCTACAGTCCGATTCTATCAGTATACGATCAGCTGCTAGTTTTGCTCAATTCTGTATTCCACGAATAGAAAGAAAGCATAATAGTAATGAACAGAATCGGAATAACTCACACGTGGTACGGCTCACTTCTGATGCGTATGAGTGAGAAATGAGTGCCTAGTGAACCGATTTTTCCCATACCTGATGGTCAGTTGAAAAAGCATTTTAAACCCATTTGCTTGCAGATAATGCATTAAACGAAGTGACCATAATAACTCCCGAAGTGGGCGTTTCTAAATAACTACGCTTTGGGGAGTTTTGAGATAAGCAATAAAGGTAGTTGGTGTTAAATGAAATTACTTATCTCTTTTCTCATTTTCATTCAGGTATTGAAAAGCGAAAACAACTATTTTAATAATCGGGTAAGTCTTGTCAATGACGAAGAATCAGTGTCATTTTTGGCAAAAAATATTTTGAGTATCAATTTATCTAGTGTCAATGTCAATGATAACTTTGGCAATATTCGCGTTCAGCACTACCAATGATCACTAAAGGAAACCCTTTAGGAAGGGACAAATACTAATTTTCGCCGAAACATGCCTTTCGACGGCTCAAACGTCATGACTTTTCCTGAGTACACAGAAAAAAAAATGAATTTAAAAGGCCCGTATAACTTACCCTCGTTTGATTCCAAGCCAAAGTAAGCGTAAACAACAAAAATGTATGCAATCTTCCATACATAAATTTACAAGAAATGTCCCCTTAATTTCAGCCAAATCTAGCAATCCCTTTATGTACATTAGATAACGCAGGAAATTAAATGTTTCTTTCAAACTGTGTAGTCTTCCTCTAGCCTTGAAATGGATCAATAACCATATTAAGCAGTTGCTCCGAATGATATTTACATGGCAAGCAGTTGCTCCGAATGATATTTACATGATTACACCTCGGTTTCAATCTGGGATTACTCATACAGGGTTCAACCATACTTGCACGGAAAAAAATCCGTGCCCAAATCCGTGGTCATGAATTCAAAACCAAGCCAAAATACACCGTGAACTGAATCACGTAATCATGAAATAAATAATTGGGAAACTAGGAGAATTTAAAATTTACACTTCATTTGATCACTTTTTAAACATAAAAAACTAAACATTGAAACACTTTATTCACATTTTCGCTAGTAAACGCGAGCAAATTCCTTTAAATTACACTAGAAGCTTATCTTTTGACAGATAGGCCTACTTCGTCTGCTTCTTACAGACTTCTTCACTTTACTAGCGAAAATTTGAAAAAAGGGTTTCAATGTTTTTTTTTTAATGTGATCAAATGAAGCGTTAGTTTTAAATTCTTCTAGTATCCCAATCACAATCGTTCTAATAATACACTCAAACAAGTTTTTAAGTAGTGTTTTTTAATAAAAAGTGAAAGTGAAATAAATAATTTTTAAAGCGAAAAATCGAGAAAACGTGAACTAGTTCACGGGTCATTTTCGGGAACACTTATTTTCTTTGTGACCGGTAGAACACAAAAATTCAAATTTGAGAGTAATTTTTATTACCAAAAATGATGCGTGGGGTACCACTATGATTGATTTTCGATAAATTTATACTTTCTAAATCATTGTTCTCAAATCAAAACGAAAAATGCTTGGATCTTCAAATGTGTTCAGAAATCCTTCTTTATGTGCCCCGAAGTTTTACAAACATGAATCACGGCTCGTGTAAAATTCACAATTTCTAATTGTGTATGATTATAATTATGTGTATGGGATGTTTGGCATATGGACCTTTGGCATATGCATCTGAACGGACGTTTGGCCGAAAATAAGAATCCACAAAAATATTCTCTAACACATGAGGTCTTAAAAAAAGGAAATAAGAAACTAAAAAAATATTCTCGAATGCATTAGGTAGCATCCCGATGTAATGAAATATTCTAGACTTATTACACTTAGAGTTTATCAATATGTATGCGCATTTGCAGTAATAAGCATTCTGATTAAGTTTCAACTATATCGATTCACTAAAAACCGAAATTTTTGTGTTCAAAAAGGCAAAAATTGGTATTCGACTAGGGTTATCCCAAGCAACGCCAAGCCGCCATAATTAGTTGCAGCAACTTGATTGTGACCAAATTGAATCGCATTGAAGAAACTTGTACTGGTTTGCAACAAGCGTGCTGCTAGGGATGTGTCCCTTAACTCAGCCTAATATGCAACGATCGATTAAATGTCTAATTAGAACTCAGAATGTATTTCAGCGGTAAGCGATATTCAGTAAGCTATATACTTGCTTAGCTACGTTTAATAAGATGTTTGGTTGTATGTATCATGAAAAGCTATACAACTCATTTTAAAAAGGCAGAAACTTTCGAGGGATATGTATGTAATATCGATCTATAAGTATCAAATTGGTGGATGCAACACAGCCCTGTTTTTTAAATACAGTCTTCGTCCTGTTTATTCTCTTAATTTTATGATTTAAGGCATTGTCAGCTGTATTTGATTTACCCAACATAAAATTTTAGAAAACCAACTAAACTAAAACTGCATTGAAACACTCAAATTATTTTCACATATGATTTATTGGCTCTTCGATAGTGAAAACCTAATAATTCAGTCTCCACAGGTTTTGTTCCCTTGGATTGAGTTTAGTTGAGCTATTTGGAAAATATACAACCAAAACTCATACATTTACATTGAAAATTTTACCAATAAAAATATATTTACTAAGTTATCCAGACAACAGGCCATAGTTGAGAACACACGGAAACAAATCCGTTTCTGTTTTCATGAATAAAAAATCATGAAACGAACTCTCATCTTATTTTATGAGTTCATGACTTTTATTCGTGGTTTCATTATTGAAATGACAGGTGCGAGTCATGAACTTAGGAAGTCTTGTTTTGCCTCTAATCTAAAGGTGTGTAATCAGCTTCATTAGTCAAGAGTCTTTACAAGAATAACTGTAGCGTAGGAAGTACATCCACCAAGTACTATTACAGAAAACTACAATGTAAAGTATCTTCTCCTCAAGTTTATATCAAAATGAAAATTGTTATCGTAGTTTTGTATATCCCAAGAGGCTATGGTAACTACTGTATGTCTTAAGTTCTGAACTCAAGGTGGTGTTTATGAACTTGAACATCCCAAGATATTTTGATAATGACTTGTGACGTTACAGAAGATTCACTAATTTTACAATTGATGATCCTAACTTCTGAACTCGACAGGACAGATTAGGTGACCTAGAACATCTCAAGATATCTGATTAAATCTCTTTACCTTCCAGAAGCATCACTTAAATTGATCAAAAATATATTGTTTTGTTCGTAAAGCTACAGTTACAGTTCTGTAGATTTTCAGTTTTGAATTCCAGGATAGTTATCTGCTGTTGGTCTTCCAAGATATTCAATGAATATGTTTCAATACACAGCGTAGCTTTGCATAGGCCAGATAGTTTTTGTTGCAACCGTAGGAACTATGTTCTGATCTCATGGATAGTTTGGATGACCCAGAACTTGTCATAATGCTTTATAATGTTTGTGACCGTTTAGAATATTAATTAAATATGTTTGGATATTTCGGAGATATCAGAACGTTATAAAATTTTGATGGTTGACCTTCCAAAAGAGTCATTGACTATGCTTGAATACATATCGTCACCTATATAGCCTGAAAAGTTACTGTTACAACTCTAAATCATATGTTTTGAGCAAAAAGATAGTTTGGATGACCTAGAACATCCCAAGATTGTCGCATTATGTCTGTTGACCTTCTATACTATTCAATTAATATTGTTTAATACATATTGTTCCTATGTTTACTCCAAAAACCTACTGTTACAACTGTTTATCTTATGTTCTGAACTCAATGATAGTTTGGATGACCCCGATCATTCCAGTTTATCTCGTAATATTTGTTTGCCGTCTAAAACATTCACTAAATATGGTTGAATACGTAGCGTTACTTTGTATAGTCTAAAAGCTATAGTTACTACTGAAGTTTTCTCAACTCAAGGACAGTTTTGATGACCTAGATTATCACAAAATTATCATATAATGACTGTTTATCTTGCAAAATGTCCATTCAATATGTTTGAATGCACATCATAATATTGTATAGCCCTAAAAGCTACTGTTACAACTGTAGATCGAAACTTCTGAACTCAAGTGCATTTTGAATAACCTAGCACATATCAAAAAGATACAAAATAAACTTTAAACTATTAATGAAGCATTTATTATTTTGTCCTGATTTTTTACATATTAAGGTTATTCTAGGTCGTCAATAAGGCTTTAAACTCACATATTTTTTAATATTTCCCAAAGGAAAAAAAATAATATTTAGAACAAATTTGGCGAAGACAGTGTACACTTTGATCCTGTGATTTTAAAGAGCCATTTTTTTTTGGGGTCATATCCCAAGTAACATTGCCAAAACCAACCAGCTGTGGAAGATTTTATTAAAGTTTTATGGAAGCCACGAGAAATCAATTTGGTTTTATTATGGCACCAAGACGCGACAATTGGTTTCATATTTTGGGCAGAGTTTATGAGAACCTACTCAGTTCGTTTACAACGATCATAAAACCTTGTGTTTTGAAATTCCTTTACTCCTATCAGAGGCTTTATTTTGACTTTATGAGCTCGTAAAATGCTGTTTTGAAATGCCGTTGCAGGACTCATTCATGTTATGTTATTATAATCAGTTGAAAAAGCATTTCAAACCCATTTTGCCTGAAATAAATGGATTAAACGGTGAATTACGTTGATGGAAGTTACCAAATGACCAAAAAGTTTAATAGTAAGGAGTGTATCGAAAAGTAGTTATAAACATTCGATGCGTTATTACGCATAAACTACTGTATATATTTTTAGCGTGTAAGCGCCATTTGCTTTGTTTACATGTCAAAAATGATTATTCGGTTCATTCATTTCCGTTGATAAAGTTGTATTCAAAATGTCGCGAATTGAATTTGAGACTAAAAGAAAATTCTGCACACTTGGTGCACCGAAAAGGTGTTACTTACAACCAGATTGCGAAAGAGTAAATGTTCACCCGGCAAGTGTAAAACGCATCATCGAAAAGTTTGGTAAGGAGTGCTCCCTCAAGGATTTACCAAAGTGGCCGGAAACCCGGCTCCAGCAACCCGATTTGGACCAAAAAGTTGTGGATTATATTCAACGGAATCAAATCTGCCTCTACTCGCGATCTAGCCAAGAAGTTCAGGACCAGCATCGGAATGATTCAACGAATCAAGCGCAGGAATGACGAGGACGTACAAAAAGCAGAAAGTGCCCAAACAAACTCCGGAACAAAGTCTCGTGCCAAAACCAGGGCTCGAAAGCTGTACAGCTGCATTTTGGACAATGTCGACCAGTGCATTTTGATGGATGACAGAAACATACGTTAAAGAAGATTCAAGAACGCTACCGGGGCCGCAGTTTATACTAAATCTGTTGGGAACGTGTGCCAACCGCAGATACGACTGTTGCGATGGAGAAATTCGGTCAGAAAGGTGCTCATTTGGCAAGCTATTTGCACATGTGGCTTGCGTTCTTCAATTTTCTATACAAAAGGAACTATAAATGCTGAGATTTATCAAAAGGAATGTTTGAAGAACAGGTTGCTACCATTGTATGAAAGCACCAGTCCCCTCCTCTCTTCTGGCCAGATTTGGCATCGGCACATTACGCCAAATCCACTCTACAGTGGCTGACGGAGAATAACATCAAGTTCGTAGAAAAAGACATCAACCCACCAAACTGTCCCCAGTTGCGACCGATCGAACGCTATTGGGCAATAGTCAAGCGTATATTTAAGAAGGATGGTACAGTGTCCCAAAAACATGACCGATTTTAAGAAAAATTGGGCAGCGGCATCCAGGAAGTGCTAAAGGTCACTGTGCAGAATTTGATGGCAGGTGTCAAATCAAAGGTACGGGCATTCTACAGAAATGAACATGATGACTAGTTTTTCCGTTTGGATCTTTTGTAAACATGTTAAGCTATAATAAACTAAAATAGTATGTTAATTTTAACCATGTTTTCATGCCTATTTTATTATTTGAAGTTTATAACTACTTTTCGATCACTCCTTAGTTATTGCCAAGGATACATTGGCTTCATGGCATATTCTTGCATATTGAAATAAAAAGAATTAATTGAGGTTTGGAAAACCAAATGCACCAAATTTTAAATGTAATGCAAACAACTGTACATCGGAGATCAATTTTGTCATTTTTTTAGATTAACTTATTGCTATTCTATCAATTTTCAGGAAATTCATGATGAATTTATCGGATATATTTGTTTCAATTTTGTGTTTGTTGCTGTAAACTTGTATAATTTAAAAACGGCATCAATTTTCGGCTCTAATCTTGCCAGTATTCACCATCAAACTTAAATGCACACATGATTTGGAGTATGAGATGCTTTAAAAAACTCAATTTGTTTTGGATATTTTGCTATTCAACAAAATTCCCCGCAACAAAAGAGCTTATTCTTAGATATGATTTACTGCTAAATCTAATAAGCAGAGAATCGAACAAAGCAGAGCAACAAAAACCTAACACAATGCCACAGTGAAGTTTGACAGCTGTGGCCATTTGGTCGTATGTTGGTTTTCATGGCAGCCAAAAGGTTTTATGAAGGTTCTCAAGTGGTCATAACATCTTTCACTAATACATTTTCAAAATCTCTATGGTCTTATTAAGTTTTTATTAACTTATTTTCATTATGGTTCAACTTATTTATTATTATGGTTTTATTAACAAAGCCTATACCATTGCCTATAAGCTATACGGCTGGAATAAAAGTAAAATTGTTACTTGGGATATGATCCCTTAGGCCTGAAGGCGTTAATATACTTTTTTTTAAAGATGGAAGCGTATTGTCACCTTTTTGTGGCCTTCAATAGTTGATGATATCAAAAATCTGAAAACCCTAGGGTTTGAAGTAATTGGCTTCGCTTATGATATTCATAATAGTTCGAGGTAAACATGACTGTACCATCACTAACAGAATGCAAAGTTCTTTAAATTTCGTCTCATTGTGGTGTGATAGGGAAGGCTTGGACATAAATCCTCCTAAAACTACTATTGTGCCATTTACACGCAGGAGAAAATATTTGTTTGAAAACTTAAGATTGGTACGCACGTACGCAAGGTACGCACTTGAAACTTTCAAATACAGTCAAATACCTTGGAGTATTCCTTGACAGTAAACTAAACTGGAACTTTCATTTAGAGCAGACAATCAACAGAGCGACTAATGCTCAATGGATAGCTAAAAAAACATTAGGTAAGCAATGGGGACTAAAGCCAGAAATGATCCATTGGATTTATTCGGAAATTGTGAAACCCAAGATTACCTATGCTGCATTGGTCTGGTGGCCAAAAGCTAAAGAAACTGTTGTACAGAGAAGGATAGAAAAACTTAAAAATCTAGCAACAAATTGAATTACTGGTGCAATGAGAAGTACATCAACGGAATCAATACATACAATTAGAAGCTGAAAAGAGCGCTCAAAAGGTTTGTGAACCGTTTTGAAGGTGGTCTAATAGGACATCTTAGCGTTCTAAAAGTTGTCAGATTTAATCCTTAAGTTATGATCAACGAAGATTGGATGGAGAAAAAATACAACTTTGACGGTTCGTATCAAATTATAGATCCTGGACTTGATTCGTGGGGAAGAGGTGATCCAAACCTCCGTCAAGGATCGATTGTATTCTATACAGACGGTTCAAAAACAAGTGGGAGCAGGTTCAAGTGCAGGGTGGCCACAGACTCGGGAAAATCGGGAAATGCGGGAAAAATGCCGGTATCCAAAATCATCGGGAAAAATGCGGGAAAAAGTCGGGAATTTAAAAATCCATCGAGAAATTTCTCATTTGGCAGGAACCACTAACCCATTCTGACCCATGGTGTGTATAGAGCACCAACTTTTTTTTTTTTGAAAATTCAAGCACAAACAATTTGGATAATATTGTAATGCAATTTTTGAAACATTTTCGTGGAAATCGGTGTTGCCTCAAAATAGGCAAGCGAGAGTATTCGCACAAAATTCCGACAAATACGTTTTGTCATTGACTGATTCCACGCCAAATCGGTCGGTCACCAAACTCAACTATCTTCGATTTTGATGAAACTTGGTACACGTCTTCGGTATGTTGAAAAAAAAAAATCCACTGGTGTTAAGATTATTTGGATTCAAGAGTAACTTTTGAGATGGGTGTATGTTTTTTTTCCAACATTTTACTTGAAAAATCGTAGTTCAAAAACCATTACATTTAGAGAAAAACTTTATATGGGGGAGTTGTAGAGAACTAAAAAGGCTTTGTAAAAAATGTACACTGATAAAAAATTTTTTTCATAAAGAAAAATCGAAAATAAATACTAAAAATCAAATATAAAAAAACATATTTTTAATATTTTTCAAATTTGTTTTGTGGAAATTTGAGAAAAAAGACACGTTTTGAAAAAACTCTAGGATGGACGCTCTTATAATAAAAAAGTTTTCCGAAGAGCGAACTTTGGTGCATATTTCAAATTTTGGTTATTCATTATTATAAATGAAAATTAATTATACAATATGATTTTGGAGATCATTAAAAACAATAATGATGATAATGATAAATCACCTGAACGCAACCGTTTTCGAGATTTTTCGGATTTTATTTCAATAGAATGAAAAACCTCAGAAAATTCGCTCTTTTCTTAAGTTAATCGAGATTTCCACCAGAAATGATAAATTTTCCAAGATCTTCATATTATAACGTTCACATTACTCTAATGTCCTCTTTTCTTTTGATATCAGGATGATAAGAAGACTCATTTGAAAAGAACAAGATAAATAGCACTATTGTTTTAATATTGCAATCAATATATTTATAATTGTTTTATGGCTGTATCGGTCGGGCCGCTCAGAGAATGAAGGGAGCGAATTTGCTAAAGCGATGAAAGTAACAGCGAGATAGATGTCGCAGGGGCGACAAGTGTGAAATGGACAGATGATGAAATTATGCGGAGGGTCATATAGAAGAAGCATATTAATCGAACTGCTGACTATTTTGCCAAGCTCCAACGATGTTAGAGGTCGGGTGTAGTGTGTGAAAACTACACTCCGAACAGTTCGGTGATGTAGCGATGAAAGTAACACATATTGTTTAAGGTAGGTAGACAAATAGCAGCTATAACGTATGTCAGGTATATCTTCTCATAAAAAAACAGCTAATGTACGCTGCCTGTAAACTACCAGAGATGTTTTATACCTGCATTTCCAAAGGTACCACAGCCAATATATATGCTCATACATAGTCGCATTCATCAGTAAAATCTATCTGAGTGAACTGAAAATGGAGTTTAACATGAAGAAGTGTTGTATGCCGTTTCCCACTAAACGGTGCTCAAAAAACCTTCGTAAATTAACCGAACAAAATGTCAAAAAACTCAAGTTTATGGGCAAAACACATTTGGACACTTCTTTGATGATTTGTGATAATTGTCGTTTGCATTTAAATAGAACGGAACAATCCCATGCTGCAATTTCGGAGCCTAGTGAGAAACCATCAATTACTAACATTATGGATCCACAACCATCTACATCACGGCAAGTAGACTTGTATGGTCTCGAGGAAACGCCATCGGCAATATCATTAATGTCAGTGCCATCTGATAGCAGTGTGCAAGATTATTCAAGGCGCCATAATATTGAGCTATTTAACAAGGGCGTAGCTGGAATCAACGTTTCGCCAATATCGGCTAAAAAGTTCCTGAACGTAAATTATGCCCGCAAAAAGTTCAAAGATGTTTCAAACGGCATTCGGACACACATATTTGGGGATCAAGCGGAGGAGGATGACCTGGAACAATTGAAAGTGAAAGCAGCCGAATATGACGAAATAATCGCGCAGCTAAAGGACCGGTATGCTGATCCAGAAACTTCGAGGGACGATCAAGTAAGGATACTTTCGGTTTTACCACAATCTTGGACAAATCAAAGAGTAATGGCAGAATTTGGAATAACAAACAAGTACATCGTATCACAAGCTAAATTCCTTGCAAAGCACGAAGGTGTTTTAGCTGCCCCTAACGAAAAGCTGGGACACGGTCTGAACCCGGAAATAAAAAACCAAATTTTGCAATTTTACGACAGTGATGAGATTACACGAGCAACCCCTGGTATGAACGACTACGTTTCAGTGAGGAGTGAAGGTAAGAGGGTTCATATTCAAAAGCGCCTTTTAGTTTGTTCATTAAGAGAAGCTTTCATTAAATTTCAAGAGATGCATCAAAATGCTGTTGGGTTTAGCTCTTTGCAGCACTAAGACCAAAGCATTGCAAATTACTTAGCAGCACAGGTTCTCATAACATTTGTGTTTGCACCATTCATGAGAACATTAACTTGATGCTTCATGGTCTTAGAAAATATTCATTCGAGAATGATTATAAATTGTGTTTTGAAGAAATATTATGTAGCTCATCAACTAGAACTAAAAAATGTTACCTCCGTGAATGCGAACGATGTCCAGGCTTTTCAGATTTTGAGAGTAGTTTAACAGACAAATTAGAAAAACGTGGTTTAGTTGAAATATCTTTTGAGCAATGGATTTCAACTGATAGATGTAGTTTAGAGACACTTGTTAAACCAATTGATGAATTTATTGCTTATTTTTGTGAGAAGTTGGAACAATTAGTATCCCACGATTTTGTCAAATCTCAGCAGTCTAGTTTCTTGAGAGATTATAAAAGTTGTCTTAAAGACGGCGAAGTAATAATAATTTGTGATTTTTCTGAAAATTATTCATTTGTTTTTCAAGATGCTGTTCAAAGTAGTTATTGGAGTAATGAGCAAGCCACTATTCACCCTTTTGTCATTTATTACACGGAATCTGGAATACTTAAAAATATCAGTTTCATTGTTATCTCAGAAGTGTTGAAACATGATACGATTGCGGTGCAGGTGTTTATTTCAAAACTAATAAGCTTTTTGCAAACAAAAATTAAAGTAAAGAAAGCTACGTTTATGTCTGACGGGGCAGCATCCCAATATAAAAATAGGAAGAACTTTGCAAGCCTTTGTAAGTTTAAAAAGAAATACAATATTGATGCTGAATGGCATTTTTTCGCAACATCCCACGGTAAGGGACCTTGCGATGCAATTGGTGGTACATTAAAACGAATGGCAAGATATGCAAGCCTTGCTGTACAACATGAACACCCTATAAAAAGTGCATTAGAGTTATTCGAATGGGCGAACCAAAAAAGTGATGATTGTTTAACAAAAATGTCGTTTTGTTATGTATCACATGAAGAGTATGAACAGGGGGTAGCAGAATGGAATGAAATTTACCGACAGACTAAAACGATTGCAGGTACACAAAAGTACCACTCATTCGTTCCAATTTCAGAAAACGAAGTTTTTGTAAAACTGTTTTCGAATGACGAAGAAGGCAGGATTCATAATATATATAAAAGCAATCAATAGTTTATATAATGTTTATGTAATATTATCAATGACCGAGACTAATAAATGGTATATATAAATATAAATCCAACCATAATTCATTATTTTTGTCTTATAACTTTAAGTGAAGCTTTTTCAATCGACGAGCTGTTAAGAGTAAGTAAGAGGCACATACATGTGTTTTAAAAGGCTAAAAACACAAGAGAAACAATCGTTAGCTATTGTTGTTTTAATATCACGAGTAATTTATGAAAAGGGCGTATTTTTTGAGGTTTTGAAATTTTATTGAAAGAAAATCAGAAATATCTTGAAAACGGTTGCGTTTACGTGGTTTATCATTATAATCATTATTGTTTGTAATGATCTCCAACACCATATTGTAACATCAAAATTTATTTATAAGAATGAATAACCAAAATTTGAAATATACACCAAAGTTCGCTATTTGAAAAACTTTTTTATTATAAGAGCGTCCATCCTAGAGTTTTTTTAAAACGTGTCTTTTTCCTCAAATTTCCATACAACAAATTAAAAAAATATTAAAAATATGTTTTTTAGATATTTTATTTTTAGTAATTATTTTTGATTTTTCTTGATGAAAAAATAATTTTTTTCTGTGTATATTTTTTAAGAAAGGCTTTTTAGTTCCCTACAATTCCCTTATATAAAGTTTTTCTCTAAATGTAATGGTTTTTGAACTACGATTTTTCAAGTAAAATGTTGGAAAAAACACATACGCCCATCTCAAAAGTTACTTTTGAACCCAAATTATCTTAACACCAGTGGAATTTTTTTTTCCAACGTACCGAACTCATGTGCCAAGTTTCATCCAAATCAATGATGATCGGGTATGATTTTTGGGATTTCCGGCACATTCTGGATGGAATCCCTCCATTTCGTTACGACTGTTGGTCTTTTTACTGTGGTTTTTTAAGGAAGCTACTTAACAAATCTTCATTAACATGATGGTGAGGAGTCTTCCTTTCAGGACAAGACAAAATCTTGTAAACCGGGTTCTCTGGACCAAAACCTGGAACAGAAAATCATGCAAACTTTTGCCCGTGAAAAGGGTACTTCCGTTCAATATGTGGCAAAACAACTGGGAACTTCGGATAGTAACATCGACTGAACAAAGCCACGAAATGAACTAAGGACTTTCAACAAGCAGAAGGATAGCAATAAGTAGTATAAGAACACGATCGGTTGCATATTCTTTTACCAGTCAATGGGGTATTCTCCCCCTTGTCTACCCTGCATTGGGTAGCTTGGTAAAAGATTACCCGGCGCCCTTGCCCGATCCGATACTACCGTTCAAATGCCCTCCGTTCGTTTTCAAACTTGTATCTTGCAATTTCAATGGCTGCCGTTATCCTATACGGAACTATCAATACTTTCTGTTCATTTCTATTCGTTCTAGCAATAAATTACTGTCCACTCCTAGAGCCTCTCATGGACATGAGAAATTATCTGCTTCTGACAAATTACAGAAAGCAAAAAAAGAAACGTCTGTCCAACCAAGGGCCCGTAAATTAAACGGTATATTGAGTCCTACGTGAAATTTGATTATAAAACCAGGTGACCAGTTCTACACCGTCCGTGCTGGTCAAACTATTGACGATACCGATACGTCCATTTTTACCGAAAAATTCGGTAAAAAGCAATCGTTTGGCAAGCAATTTGTGGAAGTTTGAATGTGGAATGCTTTCAAATCCTTTTGTAAAAACCGATACGATGACTGCTAATGTTTACGTTTGGGAATGCTTGATGCGTCGCCAGCTTCCCATGGTCCGGACACATAATAATCCACCATTGTCTTGGCCGGTTTTGACATCAGTTCATTACCCGTACGACACGGTAGCCTTGTACAAAGCCAACAGAGTCAAATTCGTACCCAAGGATATGAATCTTCCACACTGTCCCCAGTTAAGACAATTTAAGCTTTTTGGGCTCTGACAAAGGCATATTTGCACAAACATCTTAAGGCAACGGATTCCATCAAAACTTTTGAAAGAGACGGGAAAAAAGTATTACAAATCATTGGCAAACAGTCTGTGCAACAAGCCGTGTTAAATCGATTAAATCGATCGTGAAAATGGCACGTTGTAGAGAACATAAAAGTGCAATAAAAACTCAATTTACTTAAAAACCGAGCTAAAATTGTTATTTACTAATCGTGCTTAGACTTACTGGACAACTTATAAAAATCTGCCGTGTTTCCATTGTTTAACCTTTCTGCCGTGTTGCTATTGTAAGCTTGGTAATGCTCGTCATTGTAGATGCATCAACCGAATGTTTTGCATCCTGCAGGGCTGGTAGCGAGTCACTTTTTAGTGACTTGGTCACTATTTTGAGTCTAGTCACTAAAAAGTCACTATTTGCATTCAAAAGTCACTAAAGTCACTATTTTTCGGAAAATGGTCACTAAAGTCACTATTTTCGCACTGCCGAATGTAAAAAGTTTAAAAAAATCACTTGTTCATATTGTACAATAGTCAACCAAATTTGATGATCTGGCTATACTTCATAAAAGTCGAGAAGTAAAAACTAGATGCCCTGGTGAACGATGTCCTGCCTCTACCTCAATTGAACTTGTCAAATGCAGAGCGCTGGTCGGTCATAGCACTCTAGATTAGCTTGAATGCGATGCACGTGGTCCCATAGTATAACATCTTTCATTGTGTTTACAATGTTCCAGCTATTTCATAATAATTTTTCATATTTCTATACAAATAAACCTAGTAAAGTCCATGACGAATCGAACGGGATAGCTGTGAAAACTTAAAACTTTTATCCAATATACAAATCAATATAAAAGCGTAATGATTTCAAAGTTCCATTATAACTCGTACACGAGAATTTTATATTTTGCTGAAATTTCTGAGACAATTAATCTAGCATACATTGATTGTTATGTTATATATTCTCCGTGCAGTGCGTCCGTGTTCAGTTTCCTACCCGCAGCACACTGACGGAACTTTCCACACTTTCTCTTCATATCTATCATTCTAGCAAAAACATTAATGTGCACTCTTGGTGCCTCATGGTGATGAGCGAACATCTCCTTCTACAAAAAATCTTAGTTTATTGTACAGCTTATTCTGACTTTGCTTAACTGCTGTTTAACCGAATATTTTTGTGCAAAGTTGTAAAACTTGTTGAGTAGAAATTGATCTAAAAATTTTTAATAAAGTTTACAAGCTATTGTTTACCATACTGATCTATTTCAATAATATTTTCTAAGGTTTCTTCTAGAGAGAAGAACCACTCATACATCTAATGTACGCTGATCTGGAAAGGTTGATGCAAACCATAGTCGTTCGAGTTTGTAAGCCCAATTTGTGGCCTGCGAATACTTCACTTTCAGAGAACAGTCGGTCCAGAGGACTATATTAAGAACTTGCTACCTGCTCTTTCAGGCCTATTCATACAAGCAATTTCAATAACATAGAAATGATTGAATAAATTAGGAATATTTTTTTGAGATGTGCTGGGTCGTCCAAACTGCCCAGGAGATCAGAACTTAAGATGAACAGTTGTTAGAGTAGTTTTGTTCGCTTTACCATAATATGATAGGTATTCAAATATATTCAATGAATGTCCTGGAAGACCAACTGACACTATGAGATAATCGTGGGATATTGTATGCCAAACAAACTAACTTAACTTTGTATAGCCCTTAGAGCAATTGTAGACCTTAAATTTTGAAGGACAGTTTGAATGAACTGAAACTAGCAAGGTTATCTTTTAAGGTCTGAGGACGTTTTAAAATATACATTGAATTTGTTTGAATATTTATCGTAGCTTCGTATAGCTCAAAAAGCTCGGTAGTTCTGAACTCAAGATCAGTTCCCAAGATATCTCATTTTATTCACACTTAGAAAATAAAACCGAACTCGGTTGTCTGTTCGGTTCAAATTGGAGCAACCGAGTTCTCGTTAAATTTTTATTTTCTAGAAAACTTTCAAATTTACCGAAAAAGTCGGTTGACAAAAATAAATAATCAGTAACCAATCAGCAATAACCGTACATCGGTTTACTCGAATGCTACCGAACACTGTCAAACAACCCGACTTTTCTGTTGCAGTTACGAAATTCGGTTCTCTATGGCAGAGCTGGAATTTTGGGTTGAAATAGTTTCGAATTTTAGTAATAAAACCAGTTTTGTCAGTTAGGTACATTGTTTATTGGGCCTCATCCTCATAATCCTCATACATTACTCAACGACATGCATTTTCCTGTTGTTTTTTTTTTCATTTTCACCTGAAAAAACGACACAGTAGGGAGAATTTTGGCAAAACACATTTCACGCGCACACGGAAGATAAAATGGCTGACGATTTTTCAGGCCTTATCAAGTCAGCTAAAATAACCGAGCTTTTCGGTAGACATAGCTGTCGCGGAATTGACTCAATGAGAAGTGTTTGACGTTTAAGAATATTCAGCGAAGGTTTGGTTCAGTTTACGGAGTTTTCTCGGTTCTCGTGTACCGAACTCTTGAATATCCCTGCTTTACCGTACTGTTCGGTTCAACTTTCATTTTTATCTGTCAAATATTTCATATAGTAACCGAAACTCGGGTTTGGTTCTAAAAAGTCACCCGAAAACAGTATATATAAACGATTTATTCGGTTTGTTGATAACCGATGTGGTTCAGTAGAAAATTGAACCGAGTTCGGTGTGATTTTCTAAGTGTGTTCCAAAAGATTCACTTGATTTGGTCAAATACATATTGCTACTTTGCCATGTCCAAAAAAGCTGGTGATTTTAAGCTACAATTCCAAACTTAAAATATTCGGCTGTAGATTTTAAGTATTGAATTCCAGGAAAGTTTGGATAACCTAGAACTTCAGAAGATTATCTCATAATGTCTGTTGTTCTTCCAAAATATTAATTTTCGTTACAACTGTTGGCCCTATGTTCTCTATGATAGTTTGGATGACCTAGAACATGTCATATTGCTTTGTAAAGTTTGTTTACTTTAAGAATATTTATTTGATATGTTCGAATATTCATTGTATCTATGTATTGCCTAAAATTTACTGTTACAACCTGGATGACTTAGACCATCAAGATTATCTTCTTATGTATTTTTACGTTCGAAAATATTCACTGAATATACTTGAATACGTGACGTTACTTTGTATAGCCCAAAAAACTACTGTTACTACAGTATATTTCAAGTTACGAACTCTAGGACGGCTTCGATTTTCTAGAGGGTCTCGAAGTTATAAAATAATGAGTGTTGTCATTCCAAAAGATTCATTGAATATGTTTGAATCCCAATATATAGCTCAAAAACTTTTGTTACAACGGTAGATCTTATGTTTTGAAATTAAGTACAGTTTGGAGTACCTAGAATACGCCAAGGTTGTCGCATTATGTCTGTAAGCCTTCCACACTATTCAATCAATATAAATACATATAGTCCCTTTACACACTCCACACACCTAATGTTACAACTGTAGATCTTGTGTTCTCTACTCAAAGATAGTTTGGATGACTTAGATTATCCCCGTTCATCTCATGGTATTTTCCTTTACGTTTACTACATATGGTTTAACACATAGCGTAATTATGTATAGCCCAAACAGCTATAGTTACTACTGTCGATCTTAAGTTCTGAACTCATGGTCAGTTTCGATGACCTAGAACATCATCAAGTTTTCAAATAATGACTGTTGATTCCAAAAGGTTTATGCAATATGTTTGAATACATATCGGAACCTCATACAGCTCTAAAAGCTTCTGTTACAACTGTTGATCTGAAGTTCAGAGCTCTGGTTCATTTTTAATATCCTAGAATATTCCAGACAGATAAAAACAAATAAAACGTTTATCAATGAGAATTTAATAATACGTATGCAAATGTACAATTTTCTGAAACAAAGCTTTACACTATTAAAAAGGCATTTATTTTTTCTTCCTCAACTTCTCTAGCAAGATATGTCAAGCAATTCTAGCACAGACCATGCTGGAAGGCATTTTAACCATGCGTATAGACCCATCTTTACAAAAACGAGCTGCGGACCAAGTGTAGGAGGCCGTGGAGAAAAAAAAAGTCGCTTGATTACGTCGCTTCTTTACAAATAAAAACCCAAAAAGTGACTCTGCGCCGCAGTATTATTCATTATTTGCAAACGGGGGTAATCACTTAGTTAATTTTTACTGTACTTATACAACTTAAAATACAAAGATTAAAAAATACTTAAATTTGGAAATCATTTTTTAGTCACTATTTGGTCACTATTTGGTCACTATTTTTATTATTTTAGTCACTAAAGTCACTATTATTTATCCCTAAATCCGCTACCAGCCCTGATCCTGTATCTGCGTCATGGTTTGAATTTCACACCGAGTATAGTCTGCATAATTTTGTACACAAAAACCGCAAATGATCTACTATTTTTGGTTGGATGTTTATGCTTCTAGAAATTTAAAAGATTATTGACTTATATATTGCGATTTTTGTTCTCGCTTGCAAAACGCGAGACAGGTTTCTGCAAAACGTAGGAATTCCGATTCGCAGCAGTTATCCGTCTTTTTGCTTAATTGAAACAAGTCAGAAGCATTCCAGATTGAAAAATTTTCTCAAAAACTGCAAAAATATCTAAAAATCTGTCGGGAAAATAAGGCGAAAATGCGGGAAAAAAGCGGGAATTTTTAAACTAAGATTTTGTGGCCACCCTGCAAGTGGCCCAGAGATTAACCTATCAATTTCAATGGGTAAGTAGCCAACTGTATTCTAGGCTGAAATTCAAGCAATTTTGGAATGTTCTGTTATATGTTTACGCAGAAACTATAGATATTCAAATATACTGGGTTCCTGGCCATTGTGGAATTGATGGAAACGAGATAGCTTTTTTTTTTGAAAAATCACTGAGATATTGATGCTCTAAACCGGACCACTTTTCGTGACGGTAGTAAGGCGACTTTTTTTTTAAATTGTACCCCTGTATAGAAAACCTTATATGTAGTCCTACGTCAAAAGAAGCAGCCCAAATGTTGGTCTTGGAAACTAACGTAGACAACATCAACTGCCCCTTGACATCACGAGTATCTCCTTCCACCCGACGCCAATGATTACGGCGTCGCATCATAACCGTTTTCAAGAGACAACAAGGCAACAACGATTGCATGCCTCTGCCTAAGACTGACATCGTCGTCGTCGTTTGGAGTCCGTCTGTTGATCTATTTCGTCTCCCTTCACCCATCATCCGGAAGTGTCACTTGCAAAAGAGAGGAAAACGAACTCAATAAAGCCATGTACAGCTACAACAACGTTACAGACTGGCAAAGTCGAGCTGATGGCCATTCGGTTTCGGAATTGAGCTGTCTTTATTATGCCTTGATGGATTTATCCCTGAAATGAAATACAAATTGTGTGTGTGCATTCCGACAGTTGTTCTTTGACAAAATACTAGGACATACGTCTTCGCAAATGCATCCGGTGTGAATTTTGTTTAGCATAAAATTCCCAAAGATTCCTCGGAAGGACAACAGACCATGTCTCAGTATCGTATGGTCAAACTGGATGGTCAGGATGTGGCAACATCCTAGCAAACCCATTCTATCACGCAACGACCTTCCTTCCTGTTTTCCTCAACCGATGACGTCTTCGTCGAAAATGGTGGCTCGCCGGCCTGCTTTGATATATTCAACCGCGAAACACCGTTCGTTGGTAGGCCGAGCATTCCTCTTCCGAATTCACTTTCATCCCATCATTCATTGCCTTAATCGAGACGGGTTTCGAACTACCGAAACACCGCTAAACTGAACCGATGATCGTCGTTCGGAAGAAACCTCGGCAGCAGCAACCAGCAGCTGGCGGAAACCGTTGGTTTTCAATTTTTGGAAGATATCAGACTCTTACTGATTGACTGCGCGCGACGTCGGTGGGGAGGCGGCTGGGGAAATGGTAACTGGAAACAAAACAAATTCCAAATCATTCACACTTTGATGGGTTCCCATCGGAATATGTTCCATTAGTACGGAAGGTATAGTTTGAGATGTTGTTGTTGTTCTTGTTGTTGTGGTTGCCGGCCATGAGTCGACAGAATGCGGCTTGCGGTAGTTATCAAAATGGAATTGGAGAAGAAGTGGACGATTAAATTGTTCGACTGATTTGCTCTATGGTGTGGCGTTCAGGTGCTGACAGTTACCGAAACAAAAACGTTAACTTCCTTCGGAAAAAGATCTCGCTTAACTTATTAAAGAGTCGCAGTTTACCAGCTTCTGAAAGCCAATCAACCGTCGCTACGCGTTTGCTT
The DNA here is from genome assembly GCA_034211315.2 of Aedes japonicus. Lineage (NCBI taxonomy): Eukaryota > Metazoa > Arthropoda > Insecta > Diptera > Culicidae > Aedes > Aedes japonicus. The sequence goes on along the minus strand of JASCZW010010841.1, from coordinate 11,995 downwards.
TCGTTGACCATATTCTAGAGGTTTATGGATACTCTAATGGAAGGGCTTTCGGGCGACGAAATTCCAGTGTCACACTCACCTCAGCAGCAATTCCATCGCACCCAGAAGCCCCCCGAAAGCTGAATAAGCATTACACTCGAACAAACAAATTCATAATACCCCGGTGTCGAAAGGATCTGACATTTTTCACCTAGACCAACCGGCGGAAAAGCGATAATGCCGTTTTTCCGACCCATCATTCCCCGTCCCTGTTGCTGTTGGATGGGCACGCCTAATTTCAAGCCACTCAGAAAAGATTTTCCCAAAGCCTTACATTTTTTTTCTTTCCCGCCCGGCAGTGTTTCATTCTCTTTGATCCAGTTGAATGGTGGGGCAAAGGCAAGTCAGAGGAACAAAGACTCCACCGAAACCAACAAAGCACGCACCACGAGACATTGGGGTAAGGAAGTAGCAATGCCGAAAGACCAATGATCCAATTCCGAGATCCGACCATTTCCCGACCAGCGGAAAAGAAAAGCCAGTGCAACAACAGGCCAAAGGACGGGAAACGGGACGGGACACGGGAAAACGAGCAGCAAGGGCGGCAGGGGATAGAGCGGGTCCTTTCTGGCTTTGAACGGGAAATTCTAAAAGGCGCTCGTTCAACCGGCTGCAATCGAGAGGTGGGATGAGGAAAAAGATGGTTCGACTCAAGGAAAGGCGCGCTGGTTGAAACATAAAATCAATACCAGATTGGAAGTCAAACGCAAACGAAGTTTTACACTTGGATGTTGAAACGTTCTTCTTCTTCTTTTTCTTTGCTCTCTTCTAGCAATTGGATGAATGGGTTTGAGATTCTAGGCGGATGTCTTCGGAGCAACAACTGGGCTCTAACTAGCAGCAAGAGCCAGTCTTCTTCTCGAAAGAGAGGGTGAATGGAAATAAAATAATTCGGTAGAATAAGCTGAAACTGAAGTCTTACGACCTGTTGGATGATTTACAAAGTGGTGTAACTTTTCATTGTGTGGCGTTTTTGTTCGTTATCGGTTCGAGTCAGTGAAATGGGAATTTTAAGGGCGTTTAGCTGTTATGATTATATTGCCAATAGAACTGTGTGATCTGTGAGTCTTGCAGCGTTGCTAGGCAACTTCAATGTTTTCAGTTTCAGTATAGTTAAAACAAATTAATGGCTCACACTCAATACCTAAGATTGCACCATAATAAGAATTATAAAACGTTTTTGACGAATCCTGGAAAGTGTGAGCTGTTTAGCGGAATACTTGTTACTAGAAAATGAGAAGAACAATTAGTATTTACATTTAATTCCAACTGCCTTTATTGCTTATCTTGACAGATACGCGTATTTCTTCTACAATGTGCTGACTTCTTCAGTGTCGTGTACTAATAGAGCGATTCCACGAAAAAGTGGGAAATTTTTCCAGTTTTTATTTTTTGTATTTTTTGATTTGCATGAAACCTTGCATACAAGTTTTTGGGGAAGAAAAACGCCGTTTTGCATACTTGGTTCGCCATTTTGAATCTAGCCTTACTTATGAGAAGGGCCTATGAAAAATGCACATGATATCTTCAAAAAATTGTATCTCGGAAACGGTTTGTCCGATTGGTTTAGTGTCTTCGGCGAAATTTTAGACAATTGTTGGTGCTATATGGAGAAAATATGCACGGTAAAAAAAAAGTTTGGTTTTGTGTTTTGAACTAAAATATAGAATTTTCCCTTAAAAGTGACCTGTCAATAATTTTTTTATTATTCGTATGTTATAGCTGACTTAAAATGCTATCTAGTGCACAGTGAGTTGTTCTGGAGAAAAATAGGTTACAATGATACAAAATTACAATTTTCAAAAAAGCTATTAGGAAAAGTCAAAAAAGTTTGACACCCTAATTTTATGAAAGTACATCAAATTTGCAAGCAAAAAGTACTTCGGTAATATTTTTCTAAGATGCACCATTTAGAAGATATTACTGATTTAATATTGATTTTTTGATAACTTAATAAGTTTTGGCCTTTTCGGATGTACTCCGTGTTTTTCAGTTTCAAAAGTATTTTTTCGGAAAGATTGGAAAATTTTGAGTTAAAATGACACTGACAGCTTAAAGATTCGAGTGAAATTCTCTGCATTAAAAGTATTTTTGAAAAACAAGTTACAAAATCCCACTATCAGGAACAATGATTTCTTCAAGTGATTTTTTGGTGCGTTGTGCTGAAAACTGTCAGTGTCAGCGGGTCAGTGTCATTTTAACTCAAAATTTTCCAATATTTCCGAAAAAATACTTTTGAAGCTGAAAAACACGAATTACATCCGAAAAAGGGCCAAAACTTATTAAGTTATCAAAAAAAACAATATTAAATCAGTAATATCCTCTAAACGGTGCATCTTAGAAAAATGTTACCGAAGTACTTTTTGCTGCAAATTTGATGTACTTTCATAAAATTAGGGTGACAAACTTTTTGACTTTTCTTAATAGCTTTTTTGAAAATTGTAATATTTTTAAATTTTTTTTTCATTGTAACCTATTTTTCTCCAGAACAACTCACTGTGCACTAGATAGCATTTTAAGTCAGCTATAACATAAGAATAATTAAAAAATTATTGACGGGTCACTTTTAAGGGAAAATCTATATTTTGGTTCAAAACACAAAACCAAACTTTTTTACCGTGCATATTTTCTCCATATAGCACCAACAATTGTCTAAAATTTCGCTGAAGACACAGACTAATCGGACAAACCGTTTCGAGATACAATTTTGAAGATATCGTGTGCATTTTCATAGGCCTTCTCATAAGTAAGGCTAGATTCAAAATGGCGAACAAGTATGCAAAACGGCGTTTTCTTCCCAAATGCAAAATATGAAAGTTACTCGTTGCTGAAATGATATAGAACCGCTCAATAAAGGGTGTTCCGATCAAAATTTGCTCAAAAAGTAATGAGTGTGCAAGGGCTGGTAGCAGGTCCCTTTTTAGTGACCTGGTCACTATTTTGAGCCTAGTCACTAAAAAGTCACTATTTGCATCCAGAAGTCACTAAAGTCACTATTTTTCGGAAAATAGCCACTAAAGTCTCTATTTTTGTACCGCTGATTGTGAAAAGTTAAAAAAACCACTTGTACCTACTGTACAATAGGCAACCAAATTATGCGATCTGGTCGCACTATATAATGTCGAGAAATAAGGAGTGTATCGAAAAGTAGTTATAAACATTCGATGCGTTATTACGCATAAACTACTGTATATATTTTTAGCGTGTAAGCGCCATTTGCTTTGTTTACATGTCAAAAATGATTATTCGGTTCATTCATTTCCGTTGATAAAGTTGTATTCAAAATGTCGCGAATTGAATTTGAGACTAAAAGAAAATTCTGCACACTTGGTGCACCGAAAAGGTGTTACTTACAGCCAGATTGCGAAAAGAGTAAATGTTCACCCGGCAAGTGTAAAACGCATCATCGAAAAGTTTGGTAAGGAGTGCTTCCTCAAGGATTTACCAAGAAGTGGCCGGAAACCCGGCTCCAGCAGCCGATTTGGACCAAAAGTTGTGGATTATATTCAACGGAACAAATCTGCCTCTACTCGCGATCTAGCCAAGAAGTTCAGGACCAGCATCGGAATGATTCAACGAATCAAGCGCAGGAATGACTTGAAGACGTACAAAAAGCAGAAAGTGCCCAAACAAACTCCGGAACAAAAGTCTCGTGCCAAAACCAGGGCTCGAAAGCTGTACAACTGCATTTTGGACAATGTCGACCAGTGCATTTTGATGGATGACGAAACATACGTTAAAGAAGATTCAAGAACGCTACCGGGGCCGCAGTTTTATACTAAATCTGTTGGGGAACGTGTGCCAACCGCAGATACGACTGTTGCGATGGAGAAATTCGGTCAGAAGGTGCTCATTTGGCAAACTATTTGCACATGTGGCTTGCGTTCTTCAATTTTCTATACAAAAGGAACTATAAATGCTGAGATTTATCAAAGGAATGTTTGAAGAACAGGTTGCTACCATTGTATAGAAAGCACCAGTCCCCTCCTCTCTTCTGGCCAGATTTGGCATCGGCACATTACGCCAAATCCACTCTACAGTGGCTGACGGAGAATAACATCAAGTTCGTAGAAAAGACATCAACCCACCAAACTGTCCCCAGTTGCGACCGATCGAACGCTATTGGGCAATAGTCAAGCGTATATTTAAGAAGGATGGTACAGTGTCCCAAAACATGACCGATTTTAAGAAAAATTGGGCAGCGGCATCAGGAAGTGCACAAAGGTCACTGTGCAGAATTTGAAGGCAGGTGTCAAATCAAAGGTACGGGCATTCTACAGAAATGAACATGATGACTAGTTTTTCCGTTTGGATCTTTTGTAAACATGTTAAGCTATAATAAACTGAAATAGTATGTTAATTTTAACCATGTTTTCATGCCTATTTTATTATTTGGAAGTTTATAACTACTTTTCGATACACTCCTTATACACCAAAAATCTAGATGCCCTGGCAAACGCTGTCCCGCCTGAATGTCCTGGAAGACCAATTTAAATTACGACATAATCTTAACTTAACTTAATCTAACTTAACTTTGTATAGTCCATAAAGTTATTGTTTCGATTGTAGACCTAAGATTTGAAGGACAGTTTGAATTAACTGAAACTAACAAGGTTACCCAAGTAACCACAAGCATTATATTATTGCACTTATTCAACTCAAAATTAGCATCGGTAATGCGGTATCGCATCAATTCAACAGTTGTCAAGTAATGAAGCGTTAGATTAGCTTAAGAATGTAGTGATGCATTACCAATGCAATAATGCTACTTTAGCAATGTCTTATGGCATTACAAAAGATATAGCATTTGTTCGATCTTAGTGGGGCCCTTTTCAGCTTTAATCCAACTTCAATGATGCACTAGACGTTATGCATATGCCCGATATATGCATGCTATTACAGCCTCGAGGTAACCTTGGTATCCTATGATGTCTGAGGACATTTTAGAATATTAATTGAATATGTTTGAATATTTATCGTAGCTTTGTATAGCCCAAAAGGCTACGGTTACTACCGTATATCTTAAGTTCTGAACTCAAGGTCAGTTTTTAGAAACCTGAACATCCCGAGATAATTTGATAGTGACTGGTGAGCTTACAGTAGCTTCATTGAATGTGTTTCAATGCATATCGTAACTTTTCATAGATTATAAAGCTAACTTTACGACTATAGATCCTAAATTCTGGCACTCAAGGGCAGTTTTGATGACCTAGATATCTAATTATTTGGTGACCTTTAAAAAAAGTCACTTCAGCCCAAAACGCTGTAGGTTTTAATCTACAATTTAAAACTTAAAATCTATCGCTGGATGTAGATTTTATGTTTTGAATTCCAGGAAAGTTTGGATGACCTAGAACATCCGAAGATTATCTCATAATGTCTGTTGTTCTTTCAAAATATTCAATGAATATGTTTCAATACACGACGAAGCTTTGCAAAAATCCAGAAAACTTTTGTTACAACTGTAGTAGGTCCTATGTTCTGATCTAAAGGATAGTTTGAATAATCTGGAATATGTCATACTGCTTCATAATGTGTTTGTCTTGAAGAATATTAATTGAATATGTTTGAATATTTTTTGTAACTTTGTATTGCCTCAAATTTACTGTTATAACTGTAAATCTTTAGTTCTGAATGCCAGTTTGGATGACCTTGACCATCTCTATATTATCTTATTGTGTATTTTTAAGTTCGAAAATATTCACTGAATGCACTTTGTGTAGCCCAAAAAACTATTGTTACTTATCGTAGATTTCAAGTTCTGAACTCCAGGACGGTTTGGATTACCTAGAGGATCTCAAAGTTATAAAATAATGACTGTTGCCCTTTCTAAAGGTACATTGAATTTGTTTGAATACAGATGGTCACCATATAAAGCTCAAAAAACTACTGTTATAACTGCAGATTTTATGTTTTGAACATAAGGACAGTTTGTCGCATTATGTATTCTGGCCTACCACGCTATTCAATCATTATTGTTAAATACGTATTTGCACACTCTAAACACCTACTGTTACAACTATAGATCATATGATATAAACTCAAGGACAGTTTGGATGACCTACATCATCCCCGTTTATCTCATGATGTTTTTTCACGTTCGAAAATATTTACTGAATATGGTTGAATACGTAGCGTAACTTTGTATTGTCCAAAAAACTGTAGTTACTACTGTAGATCTTAAGTTCTGAACTCAAGGACAGTTTGGATGACCTAGAAGATCATAAAGCTATCAAATAATGACAGTTGACCTTCCAAAAGGTTCATGCAATATGTTTGAATACAAATTATATCCTTATATAGCCCTAAAAGCCAATGTAGATCTGAACTTTTGAACTCAAGTACATTTTGGAAGATCTAGAACCTATCAGAAAGGTATAAAAATATATAACATTTATCAACGAGAATTTAACAATACGTATGCATATGATAACATTCTAGAACAACGCCTTACACTTTTAATAAGGCATTTATTTTTTCTTCCTGAACTCCTTAATATTCAGGATGCTCTAGGTCGTCACCATCCGTTTCATGCAGTGAAAGCTCCAAGTATGTTATGAAAATCACCAAGTTACTTCCGATTCAGGTCAACTATGATCTTCTTAGGGAACGTCCATTAATTACGTCACGCAAAAAATGACTTTTTAAAAACCTCCAGCCCCCCCCCCCCACTCTTGTCACGTTTTTTGTATGGACCTTCACATTTTTTTGTATGGATCGTCACGTTTTCCAAACCCCCCCTCCCCTAACTGCGTGACATAATTAATGGACCTTCCCTTATTGACGAATGGAACTTGTTAAAATGCTAGGTCCTGACCTCGTGCATAGTACCGAATTGAAGAGTATTGGAACCAGTTGTTTACTAAGAAAACGGCTGTAGGTGAGCCTAAATACCCTCAGGCGATTAAGGTGGTGAAAACAGCTTCACATGGCAACGGCTCAAAAAAGGAATCGAGAAGCAAAATATGTCAGAAGTAATTCTATCACAGGCCATGCCTTCAGCCGCGTTTCAACCGTGCGTATAGATCTGTCTTTGCAAAAACGAGCTGCGGACCAAGTGCAGGAGGTCATGGAGAGAAAAAAGTTGCTTGATTATAGGCTTTTTTTTCGAAAAAAAAACCAAAAAGTCATACTGGGCTACAGTATTATTCATTTTTGCAAACGGGGGTGATCACTTAGTTCATTTTTACTGTACTTAGACAGCAAATTTATAAAAAAATTAAAAATTACTAAAATTTGGAAATCACTTTTTAGTCACTATTTGGTCACTTTTTGGTCACTATTTTTATTATTTTAGTCTATAAAGTCACTATTATTTATCCATAAATCCGCTACCAGCCCTGAGTGTGAGTCGATCAAAGTTTTTACTAATAAGTCAAATTCTTTTCTTTTTCAAGTTCAATTAATATAGAATACAGAAGAAATATTCAGTTAAGCTTCCTTTTTACCGAATGCGAATTGCTGGGTCTTTCGTTTGACATCTGCCATAAGATTTTGTACAGTCTCCTTGTCCACTTAATTCGCCGCAGAACGCCAGTTTGCCTTCAACTGTTTCTTGCTCACAACAGCTTTTTGAGTCTTCTTAAGGTTCCGCTTGACGATGGCCCAATATTGTTCGATTGGGCGGAGCTCTGGCGTGTTGGATGGGTTCAGTTCCTTGGGCATCACCTGAACGTTGATGGCAGCATACCACTCCATGGCCTTTTTACGTAATTGCAAAATGCCAAATCCGGCCAAAATAGAACCGAGCAATTGTGTCGCTTCAGGAAAGGCAGTAGACGTTTTTGTAGGCACTCGTTCAGATAAATTTCCTGGTTGACGGTTCCGGTCTCAATGTAAACGTTGCTCTTCAAGCCACAGGTACACATGGCCTGCCACACCAGATATTTCTTCGCGAACTTTGACAGTTCAATGTGCTTGAACATATCTGCCACCTTTCCTGCCCGGTTGCCGTATAAAATTCTTGTCCAGGAAGCTGTTGAAAGTCTGCCTTGGCGTAAGTTTCATTGTCCTGTACCACGCAATCAAACTTGGTCAGCATCGTGGTCGTGTACAACTTTTGCGATCGTGCTTTGGCTGACGTGTTTTGTTTATCGTCGCGATTCGGGGTCACCACTTTCTTATAAATCGACAGTCCACACGAGAAATAATGTGTTCCTCTAAACGAGAAAAACAGGTCATGATTCCATGAATATGTTGTGTTTTCGTGTTATGAATATACACCATGAACCATATTCATAATGTCATGAACTGTTTTCCCGCCGCAATGAAATCATGAATAAATCGGGTCTAAACCATGAGCTGAATTCCTGATACTGAAAACTTTGTTCATGAATGTGGCTTATCTACTTTATCGACTCTGAATGTATACAAAAAAATAAACCCACTGTTAGGATTCGAACGTAGTGTTGATGTGGGAAGCTACAATAGTACTTGGTGGTTGTACTCACTACGTTATAGTTATTCTTGAAAAGACTCTTGACTAATGAATCTCATTATACAACTTTAGATTAGAGGCAAAACAAGACTTCCTATGTTCATGACTTGCATCTGCCATTTCAATAATGAAACCATGATTAAGAGCAGTGTGTCAAATTTTCTCTTTGTGTACCTTAAAACATAAGATAACCTTGACGAGTGATACACCCGTTATTCTCTCACTATGCAACAATGATATGTTGTAGCTTGAATTTATAGCAACAAAACACGAAGAAAACAACAAAATGTTGCATCGATGATGGGAAAGAGACAAGTTGCTGTAAGAAAATGTTGTGATTCGCACACATGTGGCAACGATCTTGTTTTCCTGTAACAGCGATAAAATAACGTTTTGTCATTATTGCAACACACTACCGATAGCAACAATCCTTTATCAGCAACATGAAATATAGCGACAATCAGTTGTTGCTGTCGAACAAATTACTGATCTGAATTATTATAAAATTTGTTGTGAATAGACTTCCACCTGAAGAAAACTGCCTGTATGAAATCACACACAGAACAAAAGCGAACACTATCTTCTGCAAACTTGTTGCAAATTTACTATTTTATCAGGGAAAAATAAAAAATATGTGAATTTAACGCCTGGTTTTCAACCCACAACATCCTGAACATAAAGAAGTTCAGTACAGAGGATCTACAGTTGTAACTACAGTTTTTCCGATTACACAAAGTTACGATATCTATTCTACCATGTTTATTTAGTCTTATGGAAGATCAACAGATATAATGAGATAATCTGGGATGTTCTAGGTTGTCCAAACTGTCCTGGAGTACAGAACTTAGAATCTACAGTTGTAACTATAGTTTTTTCGGCTATACAAAGTTACGATATGCATTCAACCTTGTTAACTGAATCTTTTGGATAGTCAACAGACATTTTGAGATAAACTGGGATGTTCTAGGTTATCCAAATTGTTCTTGAGTTCTTAACTTAGGACGTACAGTTGCAACTGTAGCTTTTTAACAATTTAAATTAGCGATGTGTAATCAATAAAGTTGATTGCATCTTTTGAAAGGTCAAACGATACTATGAAATAATTTGGGATGTTCTAGGTCAACCAAGCTATCCTGGAGTTCAGAACTTAGGATCTACAACTGTTACGGTTGCTTTTTCAACTATACTAATGTACGATATGTATTCAACCATTTTAATTGAGTCTTCTGGAAGGTGAACAGACATAATGAGATAATCTGGGATGTTCTATGTAATCCAAACAGTCCTGGAGCTCAGATCTTGGGATCAACAGTTGTAACTGTAGTTTCACGGCAATTCAAATTTACGATATGTATTCAATCATATTCAATGGATCTTCTGGGAGGTCCACCAACATTATGATGAAATTTGGGGCATACCAGGCTGTTCATTAGTTCATAGATTAGGAACTACCATTGAAACTGTAGCTTTTTCAGATGTGCAAATGTACGTTATGTGTTCAACTATGTTTATTGGATCTTATGAACGAGCAACCAACATTTTGAGATAATCTGGAATATTCTAAGTCATCCAACCTGTCCTGGAGTACTGAACATAGGATCTATAATTGTAACTGTACCTTTTTCGGCTACACATAGTTATGATACGTTTTCAAACATGTTTATTGAGTCTTCTGAATGATCAGCAGACATTATGAGATGATCTGGGATGTTCTTTATCATCCATGCAGTTCTGGAGCTCATAAATAAGGAGCTAAAATATTAACTGTAGCTTTTTAGGCTATACAAATATACGATATGTATTCAACCATGTTCAGTGGATCTTCTTTTAGGTCAACCGACATTATTGGATAGTCAATCCTCTCAGAATATTTTTTTGGGACATTATGGATATGAATCACTCAAATTGGTTGTTGGTTATAAACTTCAAGAATGCATCTTCTGAAGTTGAAAAGTTATGATTGAATATGTCGAACAAAACTGATGGTTCTCGATAGGCTCTTGGTTCAGATTTGGCTGAACCAATTGTAACTGTATCTCTTTTAGCTGCAAGGCAAACTTAGAATGACCAATATTATCCCAGATTATCACATAATATCTTTATATTTTCCAAAAGATTCAATAAACGGGGTTGAATGCATTTCGCAACTTTGTATTGTTGAATTATCTACAGATACAATTGTAGATTCTAGGTTTTGAGCTGAAGAGAAACACCAAAATACAGTACATTTACCATCACTGACCAAGATCGTGTCCAGATGTGGCCAGTGTAGTTCTTAACACTTGATTCTACCACTATTGCTCTTATTTTGGATTTCGTATGTGATGTGAGGTGTCGCATGATATGTTCTGGTCTAAGTAAAAAAAGAAGGCTTTTCCCCGGATGTACCTAGAACATGCCAATAAGGTGTTGGGCAATTATCGAATTCAAATGTAATTAGAGATGTCGCATGGAATGTTTTGGTTCAGATAAAAAATTGGCCACATCTCCATAGGTACCCGCAGCATGCCCGGATGTGGCCAGCGTTCTCCTGAGCACTCTGTATGGCTACCATTCATCTTGTAATCGAATCATTATGCGATTTGATGCGTCTCACGATAGCTTGGAAATATTTTATATAATATCTTCAGAAGTAACCCAAACACATTGTAACTCTCCGGATGAGATTCTTTCTATTAACGTCCGGGTGAGAGTTCTTGATGTGGCGCAAACAATTTGTCACCAGAAACGTTTTTGGACTGAACTTGCAATTAAGACCCAGGCAGGCTACAACTAAGATCCCCGTTCTCGGAATGTAATATCGTTTCGAACTTTTTGGGACACATTTTTCTTTGTCCTCTTTAACAAATGTAGAATCCTTTTTATTTTTTTAAACAACACAAGGCAACAAAATGCACTGAGGAAATGCCACAAGGAACTTAAGTTACTGATCGCTCGAATATTGGAAGAACAACACTAGTCGGGATTGCAAAAGCTTTGATGAAACGTATGCAATAAATAGGGGAATGTCGCTAGAAATGGACAATGGTTGAAAAGATGAACACTAGCTGTTGCAAATCAAATTATTTTTAGGAATAAATTAATTATCTTATGATATTAAAACAACATGCATGATAAACTTTAGTTCATGATAACAGAACAAAATGAAGTTTATTGCTAATCGTATGTTTTTCATTAAAGCAGTCTTCCATCTTTACCAACTATCCCCTATCACTCGACAAAATTTTTGAGAGAGAAAGAGGGATAAAACTAAACATGGTCTCTTTTCGGTAGATGCAACATGTGACATTATTGAATTTATTTATGTTGCATACAAAGCAATATACAAACAACGCCTTGTCTCTTTCCAAAATAACAATCGGATGTTGTGAAACATTAATATCTTGATACAACTGCCATGCAATTTGTCATTATTGTGTTGAGTATGCAACAATGATAAAGATACATTATTTTTGTCCCAACATTGAAAAGTCAGGACAATGTCTTTATCATTCATGCATTCACGAATTTTGATTCACT
>JASCZW010010840.1:0-34582 GCA_034211315.2 Aedes japonicus | reverse complement strand
AACTGATACCTTGACACAGGTGCACCAGCCGTCAGCTTTTTAATTTCGTCCGAGAACTATTCTGCTTGAACCTTCCTAACGATCCTCTGTTCTGAGAGTTGCAGCTCATACGACGATAAATAACCCGTTCGTTTTTCTGCTTCTGTGCAACGTAAGTTGTTCATGAAACGTAACCAGTATGCGGTCATCCGAATCAACCTAGTTAACGACGAGAACTTTTCTAAATAATCCGAAATTGACCAAGAATCTTTTGATGAAGCGCAAACTACCACGTTGCGTCGTCTCTCTAATTCCTTTTCTGATGGGTTTGTTTCAGTCCTTGGCCATTTTTCAGGGTCTTTTTTCAGCCATGTGGGCCCATGCCACCACATTTCATTTCCAATGATGTTGCTTGGGGAAAGTCCACGTGATATCAAGTCTGCAGGGTTACTGGTTCCCGGAACGTGTCTCCATCCTTCCGTTAGGTCTTGTATTTTGGTTACTCTATTTGCGACGAAAGTTGTTCATGTACCAGGCGATGACCTAATCCAATGGAGCACTCAAGTTGAGTCCGTCCAAAACTGAACTCTATCTTCTGTTTTTAATGATTCTGCTACCTTTTTCCAGCGCAGAGCAGCCAAGAGCGCACCGCAGCGTTCCAGTTGAGGGAGAGATTGTACCTTGAGCGGTGCCACCTTCGATTTAGAGGTCAACAGGTGCACCCAAACAGAGCCATCTTCCCTTAGACTCCGTACGTAGATTGTCACCCCATAAGCGACTGTTGAAACATCCGAGAAACTGATATTCGACGGATACTGAACCTGGAGCTATGACGCATCGTGCAATCCGAATCTGATTTAGCAAAGGAATTTGCTTGTGGAATGTTCGCCATTACTCACCCACCATTTCGGATAGCGGGTCGTCCCTTTCGAGATGTTGTCCATTTTCGTTCTTCAGGCACCAGAGCCGTTGCATGAAAATCTTTGCCGATGTAATGGTCGCTCCGAGCAGGCCTAGCAGATCGAACAGTTTTGTTATAAAGCACAAAACTTGCCGTTTTGTGAGAACTTGATTACTCGTGAGAGAAGGCATCTCAAACTTAAATCAAAATTGATCGACGCTGGGAAGCCATGTTAGGTCAAGTGCCTTCACCTCTGCATTCTGATCCCAATCGATGCCGTTCGAATCCGGTAGTGCCAAATCCTCGCTGGAAATGCCTTCTAGTACCTCCGGACAGTTAGAGGCCCATTTACGCAATTTAAATCCACCATTGATTATCATTGCCGCGATTTGTCGCCTTAACTCGATCGCAGATTCAACGTCGTCTGCTCCCTTTCGTCGGAAGCCAGTTGTTTCAAGGTTCTAGTAGCCAAGTAGGGTGCGGATTTGGTGCCATACGTTACCGTTAGAAGCTCGTATGTATCAACCTTTCCATCAGTGGCCCACAGTACGCATTGCAGCGGAGTATCTTCTAGACTCGTCCAGATTTGTCGAAACATTTTCTCGACATCGGCTACGACCATTATCTGACGAATCCTACTACGGAAAACGATCGACCGGAGATCTTGTTGCACTACTGGTCCGGCATACAGTGCATCGTTCAGCGATACACCCGTCAATGTTTGACAGGAGGCGTCGAAAACTACTCTCACCTTGGTTGTGGTGCTCGACTCCTTGATAACCGGGTGGTGGGGCAGAAAACACCGCTTGATTTCCTTCTCCTCGCTGTCGTCCACTTTCCGCATGTGACCAAGCTCGAAATATTCGGTCATGAAATTGCAGTACTGCTTCTGTAGGTGAGTATCTCTGGACCACCTTCGTTCTACTGCGTGTAGTCGCCTTAAGGCAATGTCCCATGATTCACCGAGCTCCGCTAACCTTTCGTTGTTTTTGAGAAGAGCGACTGTGTACCGCCCGTTTGATTGCCGTTTGACGGTGTGCTCGTACAGCTCTTCGCAGCGCGCTTCTTCTGGAGAGAGTTTACTGACGGCACCCACTTCTTCGCAGGACCAAAAGCGTGCCATTATCACCTCCAATTTATCCGATACCGCCATATTGCAAGCATATCTTGTACCTTGCCTTGCTGAAGTGACTTCGCCTGTCACTATCCACCCGAAAACGGACTCTGCGAGTACAGGTAAGCCCTTGCCTAACTGAATTTTCTTTCCAGACGTGAAAAAGCTGAAGAAGGCTTCGATGCCTAACACCAAGTCGATCCTTCTTGATCGGAAAAACTCCGGATCGGCCTGTTCGATGTCCACTGGTATGTCCCATCCATTTGCCTGGACTGTAGTGGTCGGTAGGCAAGCTTTGACCTTTGGTAGGACCAGAAAATCCATCGATCGAGCGTACGGTGAGGTTCGTGATTTGATGGAAGCCTTGATTTTGCGAGATGCCGTCGTGCCAGACTGTCCAATGCCTGAAATCGAGATATTGGCCTTTCGAACAAAGACGTCCATCATCTGGCACAGCCTTTCGGAAATAAAATTGCACTCTGAGCCTGAATCCAGCAGTGCTCGTGCTGGATAGCGAGAACCCTGGTCGTCCTCGACCACAACAACAGCTGTAGCCAAAAGAAGTTGAGATGAGACACACTGTGCCACGTTGGAAGAAGTAGATTCAACCGTTGCAGCATTCGCTGCCTTGGAATTTGCACCTGTCTCGTCCTGCTTAGCGCAATCTCCCGGATTAGCCCTTCCGTATGATCCTTGGCTTCCGCTACCTTCTCGTGCCTTGAAACACAGCAACGTATGATGTCGAGCCTTGCAATGCCGACAGGAGAACTTGGATGTACACTCTCGTGCTAGATGACCATGTTTGAGACAATTCCGACAAAGTGATTGAGTCCGCAAAAGAGATTCTAGACTTGGCAATGACATCTTCAGAAACGCTGGAGTCCATGAATATCCGCACACGAGGGACACTTAGCTCTGTTTGACTGTACGGCGTTGTTGCTGACCTTCGCCGAAAATGGCTTTCATTTCGGCGGTTGGAATTGCTCGATTCTTGTTTCTACCTTCGTTGGTATTTGTAGAATCGCGTTGTTTCGGAATCGAAATGATTTGCACTCACGTATGATCTCGTTGGTAGAAGAAGTAACAATGAAATCTTTATTATCACACCAGTTCGTTCAGCTAGGGGTGTCAAAGTATAATCATGCTCAGGGATGTGTATTTCAAGATTTATACAAACCAAGTTACTTATTAAAAGATAGGACCGATACTACATCCCTCTTTTTCTTAACGTTAGTGAATCTCATTAATATTATAATCTTTAAAATACGATGGATGCTTAGCTTCTCTTCTTGGACGGGACATTGTACCTTCACCTGTATCAGCTTTCGAAAGTCTCTGTTGGTTGCCTTTTCCCACGTCTTCTACTCCTTCAGTGGTTGATGTATGCTCTGGATCTGGTTGTAACGATTTCTCGATTTCTCTCTCAATTTCGCGGTCGTCATCCGTGTTTCCAGCATCCTCACTGGAAAAAGCTTTTTTAAATGACTTACATTTCGGTGAATAACTTTCCCACTCTCCTTTGATTTTAAACTTATGTTTGAACCATTACGAACTACAACAGAATACTCCTCAGGGTCAAATGTCGTAGAGAGCTTATTCTCCTTTTGTATGCGCTTTGCAACGATATACCACCGGGCGATATATCATTTTGCTTTGCCCTGCGCCGGTTGTCTGCATAGTTTGCTCCCTTCATTTTATACAGATGATCGCGATCTTGAATCTCCTCCAAAATGTTAGGTCCCCTTATCAGCAGGCCGGGTAACTTGTCTTTTAGTTTTCTTCCGAACATCAAGATTGACGGTGCGACACCTGTCGTAGTATGTGGTGTTGAGTTGTGCATGAGTACGAATGTTCGGAGATCCCATTGCCAATCTGCCCCCGATGTTTCCTGACTTATTTTTAGTCTTTTCCCAATGGAGCGGTTAACCCTTTCCACTTCTCCATTCGCTTGAGGCCAATAGGGTGTGGTTTTTCTGTGCTCAATACCAAACTGTTTACAGAAGTCTTGAAGTTCTCTACTAATGAACTGGGGACCATTATCGGTTTTTATGGACTCTGGCATTCCGAAATGGCAAAACGTTTCATGTAAAGCTTTCACAGTCAAATGCACTGTAATTTGCCTCATGATTATCACTTCTGTGAAGCGACTAAAGTAGTCAACAATTACAAGCAGGTTATGACCAGATGGTAATGGGCCGGAGAAGTCAATTGCATGATCCGCCCAAGCCCTGTCAGGCAATTTGGTACGATTCAATGGTTCGGGAGGGTTTGGTGCTGATATCAGAGTACAGTTTTTACACTTTCTAACGAATGTCTCAACTTGCTTATCCATCCGTGGCCACCAAACCTTTTGACGAAGCCTTCTCTTCATAACCACCATTCCCTGGTGAGATTCGTGAGCGATTTCCAATACGCGTGATCTTAGCTGCTCTGGAATGACTAGCCTGTCTCCTCTCAAAAGTAGATTTCGAACCCGACACAACTCTGCGCTAAACGGTTTGAATTCCTTGCCAATTTCATTCCATATCTCAGTTTCCAAACTCTGTAGAACGCTTTGAAGCACTGTATCTTTTAAGGTCTCCTCTTCAACTTCTTCAACTGAAACTGCACAAGGCAATGTAGTTAAAGCCAATTGTAGTATGCCACCTTCATCCGATGATCTAAATGGTACTGGATTGGTTACTGATAATCGAGAAAGTGCATCGGCTAAATTGTTTACTCCTGGCTCATACACAACATCAAAACTGTACGTCTGTAGGCGCAATACGAGCACAAGGCTTTGATCGCTCTTTGAACAGAAATTTAAGAGGTTTACAGTCAGTTATTAGTTTGAATGTCTTTCCTAGTAGATATAATTTGAACCTATCGACGGACCAAACCAGCGACAGTGCTTCCCTCTCCGTTTGGAAATATTTTTTCTCGATCTCGGTCAAGGATTTACTTGCAAACGATATGATTCGTCTCCTTCCACCTGTATTCTGCTGTAGCAAAACAGCGCCCAGTCCACAGGGGCTCGCATCAGCTACTACAATACAGAGATCTTTGGGATCATAGTAGCCAAGAAAATTAGTTCCACTAATAGCAGACTTGATTTCTTCAAACGCTTGTGTGTGTTTTGGTTGCCAGTCAAATTTCTCTCCAACACGAAGCAGACTTCGCAGTGGCTCTGTTTTGTCTGCCAGAGATGGTAGAAATCTTCCAACATATATTATTAGCCCGAGGAAGCTACGAAGTTCTGAGACATTGTACGGAATCCGAAATGATTTGATGGCAGCTATCCTACTTTCTGTCGGCCGAATGCCCGAACTGGACATCTCATGACCTAGAAATTCAGGACGAGAAACACCGAAAACGCATTTTTCTTTGTTCAAAAGAATTCCGTATTCTTCGAAGCGATATAGGAGGGCATTTAGTCTGCGATCGTGTTCTTCTAAATTTCTACCCCAGACCATAACGTCGTCCAAATAAAGAACCACTTAATCTAACCCTGCAACGACTGACTCCATCACTTTTTGAAATAATTCAGGAGCGCAGCTAATCCCGAACATTAGCCTTTTATATCTGAATAGTCCTTGTTTTGTAATAAACGTTGTGATTTCTCTGGATCGTTCGGAAATTTCCACTTGATGATAAGCTTCTCTGATATCCAACTTAGAGAATCGAACTGCCCCGTTAATTCCTCCGAAAAGTTCCTCAATGATTGGCAATGGGTGTGTTTCCCTGATTACCGCTTGATTCGCTCTACGCATGTCGACACAAAGACGTATCTCGCCATTATCCATCACAACGGGGACAATAGGGGACACCCATGCCGACGGTTGCTGCACACGCTCAATAATGTCTTGGCACTGTAGATATTGAAGTTTTTTCGAAATTTTGTCTTCCAATGCGAACGGAGCACGACGGTATGGTTGCTGTACGGGTTTGGCATCGGGATTCACCGGAATCTCCAAAAGAACTCCTTTGATCTTTGGAAATGGTGCTGAAACATCTCGAACCGATCCAACGTTATAACCAATTTTCAACACCTTAAGCCTTTTAGCCGTTTCATCACCCAGAAGACTTTGCATCCCGTTTTTAGCGATGTAGAATAATATTCGCTGCGGCACCAGAGTCAATCGTCATAACGGTCTCAACGCCTTCCACTTTGAAACGAAAAACATTTCCACCCATTATGAAGCAAATATCTTGATCTGATGCAGTGGTATTGTCATGTCTATATCCCTTGTCGGCGGACTCAACCACCGTCTTGATGCGTTTAGACGGAGTAGAATCGCAAATAGAATCATCGTTGGTCCTCTTCGTGCACCATTTAGCAAAGTGCCCAATAGTTCTGCATTGCAGACACTGTGCTTCTCGAGCAATACACGTCGAGTTACCTTTGAGATGGCCACGGCGGCCGCATCCAAAACAAATCCTGTTTTCATTGTTTGTTGGCCGCCCTCCAGTCGGTCCAATAAAAGGCAGATTTTCCGAAGCTGACCAATTCCTTTTGTTTCCGAATCTGGAACGTGGTTGGTCTCCGGAGTACTGTCGACGAAAATTTCCTTGGAATTGGAACGAACGGTTGCTTGTTGGATGAAATACCGGTTTTGGCAACTGCGGATACTGATGGTTTATCTTATTCACGGTGCCAGATTGTTTATCCCCCTCACTTTCCTTTTGAGCCATTGCCTTACATTGCTGCTCGACATCCTCAAAAGTTTTTCCGATAGCTACTACTTCCTCTAGAGGTCGATCCTTCTCGAGAATTTTCTTGCGAGGAGCTGACGAAGCACGTTTTTCTGCGATCTGATCGATGATCATACTATCCATCACTGAGCTGCCTTCTTGATCAAAATCGCATCGGCTTGCTTGAACGCGGAGTTTCATTACAAAATCTCCGAAGCGTTCTCCTGGCAGCTGAGAAATTTGGCGAAATACGTGTCTTTCATACGTTCGTCGTCTGCATGGTTGGAAATGAGAATCTAGTTGTTGCACGGCCACGTCATACAATGGTGGATCAGGAGAAACGTGCGGAACATTGTTAATTCCTGATAGATTGTCAAAAATGTCCTGCAGATCTGGCCCTCCCAGATGTAGAAGCTGATTCCTCTTCTCGATCTGTCCAGTAATACCACTGGCAGCCAAGTAGTACTCTAAACTACGCCTCCATTTTCGCCACTCCGAGGCTAGTTGAGACTGATCTACCTTTGCATCAAATTGCTTAACTGGCCTGAATGTCTCCATAATCTGAGAAAATTATAACTTGTTAACATAAATGGTAAAACTCTGTATTTTCCCTTGTCTTCGATAGTGCATCAAATATTTCAATACAATTAAAACGCATAAAACCGCATCACATACAACACAAGTCGTGTCTGACATATACCATGCTGTTGTTATTGTTAACTTATGTACAAATCTTAAGTCTTGTTATTTCACGTACAATTTCTAGTATTAAATCAGTTCCATTCAAATACTGAAGTTGTACGACCATGTCCCTACCAGATTCATGCATGTAATCAATCATTTAAGCAATGTTCCCACTTCACTGAATTATCTATGAGTTATAAATTGTTATAATCTTAATCAATAAAATTACTCACAAAAACAATCTCCAACAAATCTCCAGACTCTGGTCACAGCAAGAGTGGGAATCGAACCCACAACATTTTTTCCTTGTTTCGACAAGATATACATTAAGTACTTGAATTTCATAGAACTTTTCTCGCCCTTGACTCTTTTTCCCGACTGGTGAATCCGGAACGCGGCCCATTTCACCATTAATATTTACTGTATTTTACAAAAATAATAAATTGAGAATCCAGCTCTCGGCTCATGACTCAAACTATTCAAAACAAGTGCCATGTTTTCATTCCTTCTATATTTTTACTTGACATAGACTTATGTACAAATCTGTTATTGTTTGTTTGTTATTGACAGGTGAACCCGGAACGCGGCCCATTTCACCAATAATATTTCATTTGTATCTCCAATACAGTTTATTCATAGTAGGGCACTCGGCCCTTGAATGTGAATATTTTATGCGTTCGACAAAAACAGTTGTAACACTTTTAGCTGGTAACACTCCTCCTTGTGTATTATTCTAAAAGCAAAACTTCGCATGGCACCGTGACTTCGATTATTTTCCTAAAAATCAAAATTACACAAAATTCTTCAACAGTATGAGTACAAAAATTTAATTCTATCTGGCAGGTGAATCCAAAACGCGGCCCATTTCACCATTGATTTGATTGATATCATCATTCAACATTGATTTCCTGAGAATCGGGCTCTCAGCCCCTGACTCAGAATTAACAATTTCCTCCATCTCAAATCATTTGAACTAGTTCCGTAAATTTAATATTAAGATCAATAATCCATCAAATACGTCAGTTATTAAAGTTTGAACAGGATTTTTTTTTAATTGAATCACCGAATCGTTGATGGCTCTAGCTTACTTACGATTTCACGCTGCACCTCAAATAGGCGTATGTGCCAATTTCGTCAGGACTAAATCCACTGTTCCGCCTTCAGTGTTAAGGAAAAACAAACAGCATACACATAACTCTTCTTCGCAGGAACTACTTAAACTACTCAACCCTACTTTCCAAACCCCATTGAATAACACTTCATCCCCACATATATCCATTCTCAGAATCAAAAACTTTTGCCTTCACCACTACACCTCTGTGAACACTTTTTTTTTATCGCTGTGATTGTGACAGGTTGAGATTGATATCAGCCCATCTCGCCATCTCACTTTTGTGAGTGACACCAATACCACTACTCTTTTCATTGCTCCTCCACAAATTGTAGCGGCAATCTTGTTTCCACCAACACGTTCAATGTTCGGTTTTACGGAATACCTAATTTCATCAAGACGACACGCGGGTGTTTTTCATTTTAATAAAAATCCTTTTAACACAATTAGAATCTTTCTTTTCTATCTTCTTTGCTTTCGCCTCTACTTTCTCAGCAATTCAAGATTTTTTTTATTGATTTACAGCTATTGCATCTCTTCACTTTCAACTTCGTTTTTCAATGCACTTTCGAAGACTTTTTTTTTCATCCCAATCTACTACTCCAATGCTTCAATCAAACGCAAAATCACACTTTCACTATTCTTTTTCGAAAAATTCGTCACACAGTCAGCGATGACTACAATTAATCACTTTTACGACTCAAAAAATTTACCTCGTCGCCACTGTAGAATCGCGTTGTTTCGGAATCGAAATGACTTGTAGAAGTAACAATGAAATCTTTATTATCACACCAGTTCGTTCAGCTAGGGGTGTCAAATTATAATCATGCTCAGGGATGTGTATTTCAAGATTTAATTTAATTTAATTTTTCAAGTTACTTATTAAAAGATAGGACCGATACTACAGTATTGACTCTAGAATTTGGATTCTCCGCTGTAGAAACTCTAACAATTCCTTCACAGTGTCTTGCTCCTTTGTAGGCGAATGTTCTTCCCACCCTCATCGTGTAGTAGGATCGAGACGAGAACTTAGCAGTTCTACAAGCAACAAATCCTTATACTCCGCTGGTTCGATGACCTGATCTAGAGTTTGAATCACACGGTCGAATCCATCAACCAGTTTGTGGAGTTCCTTCACTGATTCCTTGCTAAGTGAAGGCAAATTGATAAGCGCTTGCACTTGCTTCTTCTTTAAGAACTTGTTGTTGTCATAATGTTTTAGCAACGCCTCCCAAGCAACTCGATAATTGTCCCTCGTGATCTTTAGCGGATCAATCAGTGCCTTAGCTTTGCCTGCTAAGCATCCTTTGAGGTAATGAAGTTTCTCTACATCTGGTAGATCTGGTTTCTCGTGAATCAGAGACCTGGAGAGATCTCTAAAACTCAACCAATCATCGATACTGCCGTCAAAGCCCTGAAGTTGGATTTGAGACAGGCGAACGTGTTCCATTGCGCCATGTAAAGTGGCATCACCAGGACGAACTGTTTGATTTTGGGCGGAAGCATTCTGGAATTCCTGAACCTTCTTCATAAGAAACGATTTCGCATCGAAATAGCGGTTTTCCATCTCTAACTGCTCCTTCAGAACAAACTCCTGCTCGTTGATTCTTCATGCGCTTCAATCTCCCAGATAGTTTCGCTAATTTGAACCCATAGTGCATCTAACTTTTCAAGACGAACATTGATTTGATTAGCGGAAGTCCCTTCCTTAAAGTTTCTAACAAACTGGCTAATATTACTTAAAGATAATTTAAGCCCCTTGAGCTTCGTAGTCAAGTTCTTCAGGGAATACGCGTTCCTGGTTGTCGGTTTGGTTGCCATGATTGCTGATGTCACCGTGCAGGAATCCAAATGTTGTCACCTTTTCGGCAGGTTGGTTCACGTTAATCGGAAAGTGGTAAAATATGTATATGTAGTATCTAAATTTGTCCGCTTCGGCTGTACATATACCGTTCGCCTTACCTATGAGACAAAACGATGGCACCACCGAAGCCAAAAGCAGCAAATTTCACTTGGATGCACCTCAAGGTACGATTAGTTGTACCAGATGTAGATTCCGATCGATTCAAGCCAGCGACATGGGCAGAAGTAAAGGACCGAATGTAGTATGAAAATTGGAACTTTGGCTAGACATATACCGCTCGCCTTACCTATGAAACAGTAGTATGTTGCAGCAGCCGAGATCAAATGCAACAATTCGTCATCAAATCACTATGCAGCGAGTAGTACAGCGGTAAATCGTCTCAAAATTTCAAGTCCAGTGCAGCGGAGAAAAATAACCAATGTAGTTTCAAAGAGAGACCTGCTAAGGCAGGACATATACTTTGCCTCACCTGGATAGCTTAAGATGATGCTGACTAAATTAGCTTTAGTCCGAAAACAAACATTAAACCTCAGGGATTGCGTCCATAAATAAGTTGACTCGTAACAGTCCAATTTGCATCGAAAGGCTTGAAATTTATTCTTGGTGTGCAGTATCATAAATCCAGCTTCGGCTGGGCATATACTTTCAAATGTATTTACCTGACCACAATGGCGGTTCCACAAGCCCGAGCCTGGAATCAATCGTAATGTCGTCCTTGAAGAAGCAATCGATCGTCGTCGCATCGTCATCCACTATGGAGTCGTTCTTGCCGTGCACAAGTGGTAGTAGGACCCAAAATAAGTTCTTCGCGAACCGATTGGCCTCAGATGTTTCCTCACAGCAGCATCAAGCAAATGAAATCGAAGAGTTGGCGTTAGTGGGGGATATTGAGTATGCTTCGGCTAAACATATACTGTAAGTTCCAACCTACCTGACCGGTAGTAGAACAACGCTATGGTTATTCTACGATCCAATAAATTCTCCAAAACAGCAACCGAATTCAAATGCTGATAACGTTGGTGAAATTCACGTCGATTACGATCGATGATGATGGCGAAACTGCTTGAGCGCGAAGTACCAGGACGATTTAACGACGCCTTCCTATTGCTCAGTATGATGTCGGTTGGCTCCTTTCACACGACTATGCAATGGTTGCAGGATCTATTCAGGTATCCTTCGATGGCTACTTCTCCTTTGAGGACCCTTACGATGGCGGTTTTACTATGCTAGGCACATTTGAATGGCGCTAGTCTGTTGTCCGACGAATGGCCTTTTACAAACGTTCTTGGCGCGAAGTGGTCAGAGTGTCGAAATTTGACCGCTCGAGGTCCGTCGGTAGAGGAGATCCGGCTCGAAGGACCAGCTTATGTCGGCCGACTGCCCGACCAATGTGTTTCGTTGACCTCCAACCGACCTTCACCAAGAAGGTACCTTAATGTTTGGTCTTCTTTCTTCCTCTGTTCGAATTCCTTTCGTCAAACACATGTAATACAACCGATAATTCACACACTTTAAACACTTTATTAAATAACACTTACGTTAACTTTATTAATACAACAAGGGTTCGCCCCCCGACTGGTTATCGCGACAGCTGATCGAAGTTTACTGTTGTGCCTTTGCTCTTGTCCGCTGCCGATGACCATCGATGAACGGTCGCTTGGTGGTAGTGAGTGAACAGTCCGAGAGTCAGGGTGAAAAACGAACCGATGCACTACCACTACCGTCTGTACTAAAAGGCAGCGCAACATTTTGAGATCGCTGCTGGAGTCTCTCAATCGCAGCAAGTGTGGTTGGAGTTGGCTGCACCCGATATTTATATTGCTCGCAAACAGTACCCAAGTAACCAATGAGCAGTTCCAAAGCGTCTTTACGGCAGCCTATCAAGCATTTAAGTCGCATTAAATGCAAAATAAATGCCACTTTTGTCCCAATATACGGCTGCTTTACGGCAATGCTATGATAATGCTTCATTAATGCTATTTTGCATTCGAAATGCTTATTACAGGCTACAAGCATTTAAGTAGCATTTTATTTTCGACTTTACAACAGATAGCATTCAAGATGCTGATATAATGCTAATGTAATGCTTTAAGCCTCTGTAATACAGATTTAGGGTTGATTTACTGCATATGCTGATGCTTATTGGTTACCTAGGTATGCCTGTTAGCCGGTGTGCAGTGCTGCAGGTCGGACTCGATTATCCGGATTCTCGAAAAATATTTCACTCACGGATAATGGAATCATGTTCTTTTTATGTTGAATTCCTTTAAAATTATTGCACAACATGAGGCATAACATGAAAACAAGAATAACATAGCAAGAAGAAGAATATGATTCACAATACAACATGAAAGAGGCACCACGGGGTCATCGAATCACGTAGTTTGGATTCGCTCCTTTGCCCGCCCATGACCCCCTCCTTAGCCCATGACCTCCCCTGAAGTCTCCTGACTATCTTTGCGTGCCCCTGACCCCCATTATCACCGCCTGACCCATCATCAATCTCCCTGATCCACCCTTTAGTATAAAGTGTATAAAGGGTACTCCGACCAATCTAGCTATTTTCACTGGATAATCGTATCTACGGATAGTAGAACCTCTTGATAATCTAGTCAGACCTGTAATTTCAACGATTCTGAGATACTCAAATTCCCGTTTTTATGAGAAATCAGATCCGTTATTTTAAAACAATGTTATTTTGATTCCAACGAAAACGTTAGAAAATTATCGTTTTATTTGTTAATTTTGTGTATTTTTCCTGGCTGAATTTCAAATTTTCGGAATTAATTTCTTTTAATTCGTGAGTCAACGAACACATCAAAAACGAAGACAAGGCACGAATCTGGGTACAAACCGCACAAACAAAAACAATACACCATCAATAAGAAATACTCAAAATTTTATTATTTGCATAACTTTGTCACTCTAGCATCAGCGAGAGTTGCAAATAAGCTCAAATATTTGACAAGATGACTGCTCTGCTCAGTACACTATTTGGCGTATGTACAAATAACTGCTGGTAAATATTTGATCAAGATTGTGCTTGTCAAATTTATTTGTACAGTACACTGCTAGACTAGAGTCCCTAGAAAGAGTCACGACATGAAGAACACTTATTTCGATTAGTTTTCATTTTGCGTGCATGTATAATTCAGATAGAGTGAATTAAAAATGTATGTGTTGATAATTATAGACACTCAAGTAATAGACCGGACAACGTGAGTCTGGCACAGTTGATGTATCCAAAACAACTGTCAAATCGTATGAGAAATGCGAGGAAATGTTCGTTTTGGATACAACATGGCGGCACATTGTCCGGTCATTATAACACATTATAACATGTATCTTAATGACGAATTTCTTTTTAGAATTATTTGACAACCGTTATAACATGTTATAACTCCGTAGTTTGAACAAGGCATTAGTGTAAGTAAAAAAAAGAAATAAACCTGATCAATGAGTATTGGTGATGGTTTGGATTAGTATCGTGAGTTGTGTGTTGAACGGAAATGAGTGTTAGTGTAACAGTGGTGATTGCTAGCGTAAACTAAAGCTTGTATTACACTGTTTGTCCAATAGCCAAATATTTGGCATAGGCAGCTAGACAGCAGACAGATATCATAGATGTTTGTCAGATGTCTATCTGCCTATGACAAATATTTGGCTATTGGACAAACAGTGTAATACAAGCTTAAGAGTTTCTGTATGAAGAATTGGAGAACGGCAGGGATTAACTCGACGAACTTTATTGCACACGGACGTGCATTTAGTTAATACATATTAAATAGAAAAAAAATGGCGCTCCAGCCCAAAACAAAAAATCACCACATATACCAACACTCATTTCCGTTCAACACACAACTCACGATACTAATCCAAACCATCACCAATACTCATTGATCAGGTTTATCTTTTTTTTACTTACACTAACAAGCATTTCCATTCAACTAATAACTAATAACTCGACCTAGTACGAGACACTGAAGAAGTCTGCCCATTGTAGACGAGATACGCGTCGAAGATAAGCAAAGGTAGTTGGAATTAAATGGAAGATACTTATTTTCCTTCTAATTTCTAGTTACAGGTACTCCAATAAGCAGCTCAAAACCTCTAGGACCCTTCCCAAGTAACACCAGAAACATCTTCTTTGACAAGAATATAAGAACATTGTTGTAAAGAAGTCGTGAGGATGAAATACCAAACATGACTAGTCTTGAAAAAGTTTTGAGTATGTTTTTCTACACATATTCGGTTAAAACGGGGTAACAGCGAACACATTTTTGTTCAATGTTTGTTCGATCAACTTGAATTTTACTTCATGAAAACATCGGTGACTGTTTGTCATCTACACTACGAACTATCTTTACTCACATTTGAGTAGCCATACTTTTGACTGATTTGAGTCAAACGTACTTAATTGTGCGTTATTTGAAAATAGCGTGTTTACTAGTTGTTTGTAAATATGTTGATAGGTTGCATTCAAGATGAACTTTAGACATATTTTTAACATCCTCATGCTATAGTTAAATTTTTCAGAATAGTTTGTGGAGCTGTATTGACGGCTGACAATATGTATAAACCATTTATTTGAAATATTGGAATAAGAATAAACACTACCTAGAAGTAAGATTATGGTGTAACTCACTGATTCAAATAGTAGTCGAATTGGGCATATGGATTTATTCATATGTTACGTAAAGAAACAGTTTCGGAGGTTGTTTTGTTATAAATTGTTACGCTTTATTTAAGGGGGATTCGTTTGAGATGTAGCTACGCACAACATAATAAAAAATACTGTGTTTGTATTTTCCTTCGTTTGCCTATTAAATTTTACAAATATAAACGCAAAAAATAAAAATCGAACATTTGAAAATCAAATCTGTTACTAATGTTTTTACCCGTACTGTAGACTTGTTCTGTAGGACAGTGAACTTTGAAAATCGCCTTGTTGATTTTGGTGGATTCCATAATGAAATCGCACTCAAATTCAATAATTTATTCGAGGTTCCTTCTACGTTTTTACCCTTCTTACATCAATAGAAGGGTATTAAGATCGCTTGAAAACTCGACTTTTTATCCGAGGCCCACAGGGCCGAGTGTCATATGACATTCAACTCAGCTCGACGAACTGAGCACATGTCTGTGTGTATGTGTGTGTGTGTGTGTGTGTGTGTGTGTGTGTGTGTGTGTGTGTGTGTGTGTGTATGTGTGTGTGTGTATGTGTGTGTGCGTTACAAATAATGTCACATCGGTTTCTCAGCCATCTGTGAACCGATTTCAGTTCTGTTGACGGCAAATGGAAGCTACAACATTCCCATAGAACGCTATTGATTTTTTTTTTATTCGGACATTTCGTTACGAAGATATGAACGAAACAGTACTTGAAGGCCTATTATAATAGTAATCAAACAGTTTAGTCTCCGGTTACATACTGAGCTATTTGTGTACCGATTTTAGTTTTGTTGGTGCCAAATTAAAGCTATGCTATCTTCAAATAACTGATCAAAATTTCATTATGATTGGATAATCCTTCATGGAGATATGACCAAAACAATACCTGAGAGCACATAATTGTGAGATGACAATATACTCGTTGCAGTACAAAACCGAACAAGACCAATCACACCAATCGATGCCGCTTGCATTCTATTGTGTCGCATCTGGAGCGTTGTATAGCACATACAGCGGACTAGCCACACTATGTGACTGTATAGAATTAGAGCAGCATCGATTGGCTCGAGTGGTCTGGTTTTGAACTGCAACGAGTATATTCGAAAATTACACAAAGGCTCCATTTACTATTTTCAACGAATATGTACTTATTAAGCATCTTGAATCCATATCGATAATCATAATTGACACTTAGGATTGTCTAATAATGCATTCTATGGACTAATTGTATGAAATTTCTAATATTCATGTAATATCCCCTTCTATATAAATAACATAAACAGGTCATTAAAGGTTAATAATGGTAATATTTTAATCACATCGATGAACAATCCGTCCAGGATTGACAAATAGTTCATTCTAAAAACTGAATGTATGACATATCGAATATTCTTGGATCTTCCTGGAATTTCTGATGAAAATATGTATCCAGTACAATATTAGCCACATTTGAGTTCGTAATTCTGATGAAATGTAAGAAGGGTTCAGTCTCACCATCGGTGGATTAATGCGGGTTTTTAATCCAGTTAATGGCGCATGAAATTATGGAAGGTAAAACGGATAGTTGCATTGCTAAACTTGAGCCGCATATACAATTTTGATACAAATTCCACTCCTATTTGAAAAAGTAATAAACAATCATCTCTAACGTATAAATTCTATTAGCTACGATATCTTGTCGCCATTGAAAAATCTTGTTTATATTCTAATAACTTTATTCATTTTTGTACCGTGCTTACTTTGACAAACATATCATTATGTTATGAGCACGCTGTTTTAAGCATCCATAGAACATAATATTTGTCTTATGGATGTTCTACACAACATCTGGTATGACCTAAAAGATGTTCAAAAATATCACATTTATTGCGCTTTTTCGGTTCTTTGCGTGTATGAAATTAAGTTTTTGGCGTTAGGGAAAAAACTTGAGCTTTGTCTTAAAGGTGTATTTTTAACATTAATATGACAAGTGGTGTTACTTGGGTTAAGTGTTTGGTAACCACAACGATTACGAATCCGCTACCGTGTAAGTCTGTTGATATTTCTCAGTGGAACATCCCATCCAATTTGAAGCTTGCCGATCCCAAGTTCCATATTCCTGCGGCAGTGGGTCTGCTTATCGGATTACCGCACTTCTTCGCCTTGTTGAAAGTCAGACATATCGTTCTTGCTGAGGGCCTTCCTGAGTTGCGTGAGACGGAACTAGGATGGGTGATTGCAGGAGAAATTCGTGACGAGTTACCAGCTGTTGTGAACGTCCAACAGGTTAATTGTGTTGCTATCGAGTCGTTAAATGAGACAATTAAGCGTTTTTGGCAAATCGAAGAGATTGCCACCAATCCGGTACACACCGGTGAAGAGGAAGAGTGTGAGGAATTATTTCGTACAACGCATCAGCGTGATTCTGCCGGCAGGTATATAGTAAAGCTCCCTACCCGTGAAAATGTCCTACAACTTTCTGATAATCGAACGGTAGCCTTGCGTCGTTTTTTCTTTCTAGAGAGACGATTGCTAAAAGATCCTGAGCTCCATGTACAGTTCTCAAATTTCATTGAGGAATACATATCTCTAGGTCACGGCAAAGAAATTATAGAATCGAATGACCCCCCAGGAAAGGTAAAATATTACATGCCGCACCATGCCGTTTGCAGACCGACGGGCTCAAGCACTAAGCTGAGAGTTGTGTTCGACGCATCGGCAAAGCCTCCGGCCGGCGTTTCGGTGAATGAAGTATTGAAAGTAGGTCCGGTAGTACAAAGCGACTTAATGTCAATTCTCTTGAGGTTTCGGAAACATCCCTACGTATTTACCGCTGATATTCAAAAAATGTGTCGGCAGATTCTTGTTGACCCTGATCCAACTGCTCTCCAAAGAATTTTCTGGCGCTCTAAACCAACTGAACCTATCATAGTCCTCGAATTAGTGACAGTTATATACGGTACTACGCTGCACCGTTTCTAGCAACTAGGTCATTGATTCAGCTCAGTGTCGATGAAGGTGAAATTTTCCCTCTTGCAGCTCGTATAATATTAGAAGATTGTTATGTTGATGATGTGTTGTCGGGTGCAAAAACAATTCAAGAAGCCATTGAATGTCGTAAACAACTCCAGGCTTTACTGGCAAAGGGTGGTTTTCCGGTTCACAAGTGATACGCCAATGAAGAAGTCATCCTACATGATGTTCCGGAGCCTGAGCGCGAAAAACTTGTACGTCTCGATGATCTGTCTGCTAACGAAATTATGAAAACACTCGGTTTAGCGTGGAATCCCAAAAATGATGAGTTTCTGTACAGTCAGCCTGTTTCGTCCGAAGATGCAGTTGTGACAAAGCGTCAGCTGTTTTCCGAAATTGCTAAAATGTTCGATCCACTAGGTTTACTCGCCCCGATTACCGTGCTAGCTAAGCGTCTGATACAACAAACTTGGGTTGTCAAAATAGGTTGGGATGACCCACTAACGGATAATCTTTTGGCAGATTGGTTTAATCTTCGTAAATCGCTTGAACACGTCAGTGATATTAGAATTCCGAGACCGGTTATCGGATTGGTTGTCAAAGTGCTAGAGTTGCACGGGTTTGCCGACGCGTCTGGCTTCGCGTACAGTGCTTGTTTGTATGTTCGTAGTATTCACTCAGACGGCATCTGTATCGTTAGACTCTTGTGCAGCAAATCAAGGATTGCCCCGCTTGACGAACTAACAATTCCTCGTAAAGAACTGTTTGCGGCGACATTGCTGTCGAGATTGGTAATGAAAATCACTTTGCAAATTCAGTTCTCTTTCGTTTGCCTGTGGTCGGACAGCCAGATCGTCCTCTCGTGGATTCAAAAATCACCTGCTAAACTGCAGCCATTCGTTCAACATCGAGTTAAGGAAATATTGGAAGACAGTGGCCATTACCAATTGTGTTACGTGCGGTCGAAAGAGAACCCTGCGGATTTAATTTCACGTGGACAGCTGCCAAGTGGTTTGAAAAACAACTCATTGTGGTGGGACGGGCCAACGTTCCTTCAAGCAAAAGTTTACGAGCCCACAATTCTCGATCAAATTCCTGATGACTTGATGACTTGATGCCTGAAATGAAATCTACTACGGTTACAGCGATGACTGTAATTAACGGTGACGATCTTCCACTCTTCAAAAGGTTCGGATCTTTACGCAAGTTACAACGTGTTCTAGACTATGTTCAGCGATTTCTCAAAAACTGTCGTATTAAGAATGCCGATAACCATATCAAGGTAAGATATGTTTATATTCAAGAATTGCGATCAGCACTCCATACCATCGTGCTGGTTATTCAACGTGAGTCTCTGCCTGATGAAATCCAACGGGTCGAAAATGAAGAACCGTCCAAAAAATTGCGTGCACTTGTTCCGTTTTTGCATGAAGGAGCCTTACGAGTAGGTGGTCGCATTCAGAAATCCCCGATACCATTCAATGCGAAACACCAATATATCTTGCCCAAACATCCACTCACTGATTTGATTATTCGTGAATACCATTTAGAGCACTTACACATTGGCCCTTCTGGTCTTCTGTCAGCACTTCGTCAACGTTTCTGGTTGTTGGGTTCTCGATCCGCCGTAAGAAAAATAACAAGAGGATGTGTTGAGTGTTTCCGGGTCAAGCCACGAGGTGTTGCACAGTATATGGGCAACTTGCCAAATAGTCGCGTTACTCCATCCGCGCCATTCGAGGTCACTGGCATTGACTACGCGGGACCGTTTCAGATAAAGGAAGGTGGTCGTAGATCTTCGGAGGTCAGGGCATATTTGTGCGTGTTTGTGTGTTTTGGTAACAAAATCTCTTCATCTGGAGCTTGTCTCAGATATGACAGCTGTAGCCTTTATTGCCGCGTTGCAGAGGTTCACTAGCCGCAGGGGAGTGATTCGTGAACTTCATTTTGACAACGGCAGCAACTTCCGTGGTGCTAAATCCGAGCTTCACGAGTTATATCTGATGTTTCGTGAGAATGTCACTTTAAATCAAATCCAGTCGTTTTGCCAGAAATTAGCTGGCACTTCATACCGCCAGACGCACCTGAATTCGGAGGGATGTGGGAAGCCTCAGTGAAGAGCACAAAATATCATCTTAAGCGTATTTGGAAGGGTATGTCATTGACGTTTGAAGAATTCTATACTTTACTAACACAGGTTGAAGCTATTCTCAACTCAAGGCTAAAACTCTCCCTCCGCAGCTGTGGTTATTGGGTGTAATCACCAACGTGTGTCCCAGGGAAGACAATCTAGTTAGGGTGGTTGATGTCAAAGTGGGGAATGCTATCTTAAGACGCCCGATAACCAAGCTTTCTATTCTTCCAATAGAGGACAACCATCCGAAAGAGGGGCCTATGGATCCTGACGATCATCGCCCGCGGGATGATGTTCGCAACAGCGAAGAACGTTAGTACGCACACACAGTTGGATCCGTGTGCTTTCGTTTACAGCATTTGCCGTGTGCAATCCGAACTGTGTCAGCTACGAATCACACTGACGGCTTGCTTCAGTCAACCGAGTTACTACGTCGGAGGAACGCCGAGCCAATCAGCAATAAGCTTCCGTTGACCAACTAGAAGACATGTTATACCACAAAAGTGTCACTTTTTTGTCTCTACGATACCTATGAAATTAGCCGTAATCACCATGTTTAGCTCATAAGTATTTTGTATCTCATCGAATAAACATAAAAAAAACCAAAAGGCTCCAAAGTGAATTCACTTCGAAGAAGGAAAAGTTTGCCTTGCAGTACAAGTTCCGCAGCTGTTCCAGCATCGCATCGAAGTGGTGTCGATTTCAATGGAATCTACTCCGATCACCTAGTGCACCATTTTAAGAGTTGTTGGTGAACGAGGCCTTTCACTGGAGGAAGGAAATTCTTGCGTTGATCATCGGCACCACGCATTTCCGACGTTATCGGTGTTGGCAGTGTGTGTGTGTGAGAGCCAAGAGGAATTACGCAGTCGCCCATTCGGCGTTTAAAACAGGCTCTAGCCTAATCCGTTTCGTGTGTGCGCAGTTGCCACGTTATCATCGACCATCCAGCGTCTATAGAGCGCGTCGTCGCTTTCTTCGAGGGTGTGTGTGTGCATTGGCCGTTATTCGTGTTCGGTAAGTAGTCCGAGAGCTATGTGTTGGCAGTAGCATAGCAGAATCGTCGTGCCGTCGTCGGTTGTAAGCCGACCGGCTTGTGTTGGCAGTAGCCCGGCACAATCGTAGCGTCGTTACCGGCAGTGAGCCGAGATCGTCGCTGATACCTTCGTGTGCACGTGTGGTGGCAATGAGCCATCACAGTGTCAGCGTCGTAGTGTCAATATCGGCATAGGGCTGACTTCACAAGCTCGTTGCGTGTATGCGTGATCCAGTGGTGGCTCGCAGTGGGCTGAGTCATCGCAAGCTGAAGTTCGTCGTCATCCATGTTGGCAGTGTGCCAACACAATTAATTCTTTTTTCCAGCCACTGACCGAGTTAACCTACCTCAATATCCTGAAACACAGATCCGTCACGATTCGAGCATGTTTGAAGATGTTGCTATGAGACTCGTTGACTTTTTCCGTTTTGGTGGCCAGATAGTATATATCAAATTGGGCCGACGTAATGCGCCGGAAGAAGTGATTTTCGAACCGTGCCTTTATTGTATTAAAATCGATTGGATACTCTAAGACAATGGTATATTCAGGATAGATGATGAGGTTCACTGGTGCCAAGAATAGGTCAGCGATTGTGAGGCCCATAACCTAAAACAAATATCATTTCACATAAGTAATAATAATAATAAGAATCACAACGCTTTAAAGTACATTTTCAAATCCGGCAATGATCCGCCGACAGGATGCATCACGATCACCCCAAGGCCACTCTTCCGGCTTCAGCTATAACAAAGTAGCACGGAGCACCTCGGGTAAAACAGGAACGGCACCACCGACTTCCAGCTTCCACTTCGATTTTCGTCCACCGGTTCCAAATCCCACGGGCTCATAAACTCGTATTTCCCCATTGTTCTTTTGAACGCGAAAGCACTTGAACAAAGAATTCGGGAACTCCAACGACAGACCTGGCAACTGATCTGCGTTAGGGCGTAAGAGTGGGGCTTCAAGCTCTCCCCAAGTAACCACGAAGCTGTAATAGCATGCATATATAGGGCACATGCATTACGTCTAGTGCATCATTGAAGTTGGATTAAAGCTGAAAAGGGCCCCACTAAGATCGAACTAATGTTATATCTTTTGTAATGCCACAAGACATCGATAAAGTAGCATTATTGCATTGGTAATGCATCACTTCATTCTAAAGCTAATCTAACGCTTTATTACTTGACAACTGTTGAATTGATGCGATCTCGCATTACCGATGTTGATTTTGGGTTGAATAAGTGCAATAATATAATGCTTGTGGTTACTTGGGTCGAGTCTCGATACTTCGATACTACACACTCATCCGAGCTTACTCAATTTTGAGTAACTTTAACTCAATGTTATAAATATATCTAAAACGTCAAACTCTGAGTAATCGTACTCTATGAATTTGAGTTATTGCTACTCAAATCGCGAGAAAACTGTGTGAAACTCAATTTTGAGGCAGCAAAAATTTTTTTTTTTTGACGAATGGCGTCAGATAATGTATAGCGTCTATGTGATTTTTTTGGTTCGGAAGTTAATTTTTAATCCACTTAATTCATATTCGAAAATTGATAACCAGCGGCTACAATGAGCAGAAAGTAGCCACTGTAGATACGGAAACGTATCGTAAGTTAAAAGGTTAGCCGTTATATCTTTGACAGGGAATGTTTTTTACAGTCTTCTACATTACAAATAAACAAAACATTTTCGAAACTTTTTCCGACGTGTGTATCGAGACCAGGCTATAAAGGACCCAAGTAACCACGAGGCTGAAATTGACGACGATACGTCCGAGGTGGAGTAGCGAGCGGATCAGCGAAACCAGTTTCGGATTTGTGCCCAGAAATAAAACACGCGAGCTAACTTTAAAAGTATAATTCGGGAGAAAAATAAAACTTAACTGTACGCGGGAAATGTGCTTTTGGTAATGATGATAAACGTCACATACCTGGGGGCATGACGATGCTGTATCCGGTTTACTCACCCTGGGGGTGCTTGGATGAACCACTCAGTCGGTAGGAGGTAATCATCGTTCCTCACACTCCTCCTCGATGAGCAACCTCCGTGATTCCGAACTCAATTATTCCAGTCCTAACATCCGCCGGAAGCGGTCCTGCTTCTGCGGTCCCAGCGGCTTGGTTAGAATATCGGCTGCCATTTGATCTGTTGGGCAGTATTCGAGAGCGACTTGCCCGGTCAAACACAGCTCCTGCACGAACTTCTGCCTTGTGTCTATGTGCTTAGACCTGCGGTTGACACGCTCCGTCTTCACGAATGCGATACAACCCTGGTTGTCTTCACGAATCGTCGTTGCATGGTCCTGTTCAACACCGAAGTCCTTCAACAGTTGCCTCAGCCAAACCACCTCTTGGTAGGCCTCGCTGAGGGCAACATACTCCGCCTCCATCGACGAAAGGGTCACGCTTGCTTGTCCGCGACTTGCCCACGAAATGGTTCCTCCGCAAAACATGAAGGCGAATCCCGATGTCGACCTGCGGCTAGTCAAGTCGCCGGCCCAGTCGGCGTCCGAAAAGCCCAGCAACTCTTGACTTTCGCCACCCAAACGTAGACTACAGCTGATCGTCCCTTTCAGATACCGCATCACTCTTTTCGCCGCCACCCAGTCCTGCTCCGTGGGTGCAGCAAATTTCCTTCCGAGAATGGCCGCGCTGTTAGCAATATCCGGGCGAGCTACCACGGACAGATACAAAAGACTTCCGACGACACTTCGATATTTGGTAGCATCCTCCAGCAACTCACTGTTATCGTCCGCTTTGACGTAGTTCGGATCCATCGGCGTTTTTGTCAGCTTTGCTTCGCTCATACCATGTTCTTCGAGTAGGCGGTTGATGTAGGTCTGCAGCCGGATTGCGTACACATCCTTTTCGCGACGAATTTCCATGCCGAGAAAGTGGCGAACATCCCCGAGGCAGGTAACCTCGAATTCCTTCTTTAATTCATCCGTTACCGCGTCTAATTCACCGGAACACGCCGACGCAAGAAGAATGTCGTCAACGTATACGAGTAAGAACACCTTGGTACCACCACAATCCCGCACATATAGACAAGGGTCGGCCGTTGATTGCTTGAACTGCAGTTTGGTCAGCACATCGTGTAGCCGCTTGTGCCAGCATCGCGCCGATTGGCGCAACCCGTAAATGCTCCTGTTGAGCTTGCAGACATTGTCTTCCTTGCCTGGTACTGCGAACCCTGGCGGCTGGCGCATGTAGACCTCTTCCTCCAAGAAACCATAGAGGTAGGCCGTCTTGATGTCAAGATGTCTTACCGCCATCCTCCACTTGGATGCAACAGCCAACAGTGTACGAAACGTTGCGTACCGCGTGACCGGAGCGAACACGTCCTCGAAATCTTCGCCCACCTTCTGGGAAAATCCCTGGGCGACGACTCGCGCCTTATGCTTCACGATGTTGCCTTCCTCGTCCCTCTTCAATTTGTAGACCCATCGTGATCCTATGACTTTCTGTCCATTCGGCAATGAAACGAGTTCCCACGTCTGGTTGCGCTTGTGGGAGTCAAGCTCGTCCTCCATCGCGCTTCTCCATTCTTCGATTTCCAGCGCCTCCTGTACGTTGATCGGTTCCTCCGAAGCACATGCCATGTTTCCGACGGCGTAATCGAGAACGAAGTCATCTAGCTTACGTGGTGCTACACCACGCGTCTGACGCTGCGAGCGACGAACAGGTTCCGCCTGAACAGGCTCTTCCTCGTCGACCTCTGCTTCTGCTTCCGGGATAGCGTGCTTCTCATCTTCGAGCTTCAGTGGATCTGTCTCCTCCTCGGCGGTTGCTCTCTGCCTTCCGCTGGTGCTAGCCTTCAACGGAATATCGACCGACGATGTACCATTCCCCAGCTCAACGAAACGTGCGTCGCGACTGAGGGTGATAAGATCAGTATCGCAATCCACAAACCTGTAGGCTTTATGGTCCATCGAATAACCTACGAAACGGAGTTTCTTCGACTTGCTGTCCATCTTTCCTCGCTTCTGATCCGGCACGTGAACATAGGCCTCTGCTCCGAAGACGCGCAGGTGCGCCAGATCCGGCTTGCGTCCCCACCACAGCTCGTAAGGAGTCGTTGGTACACTTCTCGAAGGCAAACGGTTTTGTAAATAGGTTGCGGTCAGCACCGCCTCTCCCCAGTAGCACTTATCCATGCCAGAATCGATTAACATACATGTGGCCATCTCCGTGATGGACCGATTCTTCCTCTCGGCCACACCGTTCTGTTGGGGAGTGTACGGTGTCGTGTACTGTGGCATGATTCCCTCAGCGCGATAGAAGCTCTTCAGCTGATTGTTGCAAAATTCACCCCCTCCGTCGGAACGAATAGCTCCAGGCTTCCGGCCGAACATATTGTGCGTCCATCGAACGTAATCCATTATGAGTTGTGCTGCCTCCGATTTGTGCTTCAACAAATAAGTCACCGTGAAGCGACTATAGTCGTCAATCAAGTGCATGACGTATCGATTGCCGCTCGGGGTCGTGGTTTTCATCGGCCCACACAAATCGGTATGCACGATGTCGAGAATTCGTTTGGATTTACGCTCCGTCACCGGGAGAAAAGGCTGCCTAGCGGATTTTCCCTCGAGACAACATTCACAAACAAGGCGCATGCCACAGTCACCTACCTTGATGCCAGTTGCTAGGTTTTCTTTGAAGAGTCGCTCAGCCGCTGCCCAGTCCCTGTGGCCGAATCTCCGGTGCCACTGATGCTGGCAGTTCTCATGATGTTCACCAGCTGCAGCCTTGTTGGAAGTTTCCGCTGTGCGAAGGTAGTACAGACCACCGTAGCGATAACCTGTTGCCACGACGTCTCCTCCCGCATTTGCAATCTGACAGCCTTCACCGTCGAAACTCACTGCAAGTTTCTTTTCCGCTAACTTGGCCACTGATATCAGGCTTGTCGATAGTCCCGGAATGAACTTCACACTCTTCATTTCAATCTTCACCAGATTACCCGAACCGTCCACACCATTAATCACTCCACTGCCCTCTCCAAGGATCTTCGTCTTTTGTCCGTCGGCGAGCGTAATAAAGCCGCCGGAAAATTCACTCAGCGTGTCGAAAAATTCACGATTGTTGGTCATGTGGGTAGAAGCCCCACTGTCAATGACCCACGATGACGAACGCACACTGTCACTGCCGGTAAAGGCCACACTTCTTCCTTCGCCTTGAGCGGCTTTTGCTTTGGGACCTTGTTTTTCTTCTTTGTCCGCACCTTCTGCCTTTTGCGCCTTGAACTTTCGACAATCGCGCCGCAGATGACCCGGACGCTTGCAAAAGTGACACACGCGAGACTCTTTCGGTTTGTTATCGACCGACCGCATAGCTTTTTCCGATTTTGAGCCGGCACTAAATCCCTCGCGCTCCAAACGACGGTGATATTCGTCCGTCAGTTTGGATTTGACGATATCGAGCGAAATATCATCATCTTCACGACTATCCAAAGCGGCAACAATGCCATCAAACGAGGGAGGCAAACTTCTCAGGAGCATACACACTTTCGTATCCTTGTCTAGCTCCGTACCGGCCGCATCCAAACGGTCGAACAGTTCGTCTATCTCGCGTAAATGTTCTTCCAAATTTCCGCGCTCGGGAAGGTTTACCGCGCACAACTTTTTCAGCAGCGAAACCCGTACCGACCGTGTCGTCTTTTGGTGGTACGATTTCAACGCGTTAAACACTTCGTGGGCACTAGCACAGTTTTTGATGAGCGACAGCTGGCTGTCTTCGATCAGCAGCACCAAAGTTGCCTTCGCCTTACGATCGGCGGATTTCCACTCATCATCCAGTTCTTCTTCCGGGAAGAAGGGTTCACTCACTACATCCCACAAATTTTCTCGTTGCAGCAGCATCTCGATGCGCACCTTCCAAGTTCGCCAATTCGTGCCATTCAACTTGGCAAAGGCAAACCGCGAATCAGCCATCTTCACAACAACAAACAGTTTTTCCCCAAACACTCACGACTCTTGTTGAAACTTTTCAAAACAAGTCTTCTTCACACTACGATCAAGTGTTCTTCCGCCGGCGGCAGCAGCAGTGCGCCGACACACACACAAACGTCGTCGAACTTTCGCGATACTCCGATTCACTTTTCGACCGGACAATTTCCTCCGCGATTTCTCAAATCCTACTGTTTCCTGGGCCCATAACCTGACGACGATACGTCCGAGGTGGAGTAGCGAGCGGATCAGCGAAACCAGTTTCGGATTTGTGCGGTGAAATAAAACACGCGAGCTAACTTTAAAAGTATAATTCGGGAGAAAAATAAAACTTAACTGTACGCGGGAAATGTGCTTTTGGTAATGATGATAAACGTCACATACCTGGGGGCATGACGATGCTGTATCCGGTTTACTCACCCTGGGGGTGCTTGGATGAACCACACAGTCGGTAGGAGGTAATCATCGTTCCTCACAGAAATAGCATGCATATATAGGGCATATGCATTACGTCTAGTGCATCATTGCAGTTGGATTATAGCTGAAAAGGGCCCCACTAAGATCGAACTAATGCTACATATATCTTTTGTAATGCCATATGACCTTGCTAAAGTAGCATGGTAATGCATCATTACATTCCTAAGCTAATCTAACGCTTCATTACTTGACAACTGTTGAATTGATGCGATCCTGCATTACCGATGTTGATTTTGGGTAGAATAAGTGCAATAATATAATGCTTGTGGTTACTTGGGGAGTGTTGGCAAAATGCATTTTATACAACGTGGGTGAATTTATTGGTGCTGAAGATGGTGAGTAAGCATTTTATCAACAATCAATGTGCAACTAGCGATTTGAAATTGGTTCACTGTTGGAGAACCCCAGTTACGAAGAACACCTTGCAATCTGCACCTTGCCATGCATT
This sequence comes from Aedes japonicus, assembly GCA_034211315.2. Classification (NCBI taxonomy): domain Eukaryota; kingdom Metazoa; phylum Arthropoda; class Insecta; order Diptera; family Culicidae; genus Aedes; species Aedes japonicus. The sequence goes on along the minus strand of JASCZW010010840.1, from coordinate 6,589 downwards.
CTTGCGCTTTTCGATACCTTTTAGTGCAAGTATCTTTGTTTTTTTTTTGGTTGATTCGCTATGTTATTTTGACAGAATATTTGAGGGTGTATTGGTGTGAGTTGCGGCTTAGGGGCGCATCATTAAGCTTGGGACCGAGCTTGGGACCGATGTGCTAGTACTGACTGAGCCAAGAAAAAAATATCGTATATGTTCGGGACCTACTGGTCTTAGAGTTAGTCTATGATATTATCACCTTTGCCTTGGCGCTTGATTTTACAACTGTATAATTGAGCCATCAAATTTTTCACTTTAAAAACATAATAAACCCAAAAAAGAAATATTGTTTTATTAAAAACTTCCCGAATAAAAAATTCTCATAATGTCACACACAAAGAATTATGATTGGTAGAATTAAAAAAACCATTGCTAAAATTGAAAAGTTGCGTTGGTTCTTTTTCGTAGAAAGCGGTTTGCTTTCACAACAAAACCGTTCAAACCGTCAAATCAAAATTTTCCTGCTTGGTTCATTTAAAAGTTGAAACTTTCAAAACGAATTGTAGAACTGTCAAATCGAAACCGTGACATCGTTGAAAATGAAAGCAAATAATTTCTATTCCAAAATAAACTGTCAACGAGAAAGTGTCGTGTGATAAAAATAAAAATATGCCATTTGCATTGGAATAGAGAATACTTTTTACATCAAGAGGTTTATTTTGCAGATAAATTGTAGAATTTTCAGCCTAGCATGGAAGCAAATAATTTTTATTTCAAGGTGTAATTGTCGTGCGACTAAAATGTTTATATGATGTCTGGAATGAAATAAAAATTGTTGTAACCTACAACAGTTTTTTTTAGATGAATCTTTCGCATTTTCACAACATGCAGATAAAGCGCAGACAAACATTTTCCTCGTAATTTTCACCAAACGCGTACGAAAACGGACGGGAGCAAAGAAGCACGCAGTAGATGCGTACGCAGACATCAACATTCGAAAATTGCAAATGACAACGACGACGACGAATTGCTTTGTGTTGGTGGATTTGACAGTTCTACAATTTTCATTGTAAAAGAAACCACTTTTAAATTTACACTCTGAACCGAAACATAACACTTTCAAATCAAACGAAAAACTTTCGTTATATATAATTTAACTTTCATTTTAATGGAAAATCAACACTTTCCAGAAGTAAAGGGCAAAACTTTTAATAAAACAAGATTTATTTTGTGTGTGGCACAATTGAATATATTGTAACCATACAATAAAATCTATAGTATGTACACACAAAGAATAATGATTATTAAAATTAAAAAAACCATTGCTAAAATTGAAAAGTTGCGTTGGTTCTTTTTCGTAGAAAGCGGTTTACTTTCGAAACCAAAACCTTCAAACCGTCAATTCAAAATTTTGCTGCTCTACATTTAAAAGTTGAAATTTTTAAAACTAATTGTAGAACTGTCAAATCGAAACCGTAGCATCGTTGAAAATAAAAGCCAATTATTTTTATTCCAAAATAAACTTTCATCCAGAAAGTGTCGTGCAATTAAAATAAAAGTATGCTGTAAAAATACTTTTAACATAAAAAGTTTTCTTTTCAGATGAATTGTAGAACTGTCAAATCCACTCCGCGGCATATTTGAAAATGAGAGTAAATTACTATTATTTGAAAATGAACTTTCAACTAGAAAGTATTGTGCAATCAAAATGAATGTATGCTGTTTTGATTGAAACTCGAATTGAAAGAACAAATAATTTAAAAAAAGGGTTTTAATTTTCAAATGAATTATTAAAACTTTCATAGCGACCGGAGGTTGGCGTTGTTCAATCACCAATGTTTCCATCCCGGAAGATCCAAGTCAAAAGATTTTCCCCATATCTTCCGAATGCACCTGAGCCAGCATCTGCTGCCGCTCGTCGTCGCTTGTGGCACCGCTGCAAAAAAAAAGATGGAATTATTATCAGTGCACACAAAGAATAATAATTGATAGAATTAAAAGAAACATTGCTAAAATTGAAAAGTTACGTTGGTTCTTTTTCGTAGAAAGCGGTTTGCTTTTACAACAAAAACGTTCTAACGGTCAAATCAAAATTTTCCTGCTTTGTACATTTAAAAGTTGAAACTTTCAAAACGAATTGTAGAACTGTCAAATCGAAATCGTCGCATCGTTGAAAATGAAAGCAAATAAGTTTTATTTCAAAATAAACTTTCAACAAGAGAGTGTCGTATAATAAGAACAAAAATATGGCATTTGGATTGAAATAAAAAATAGTTTTAACATTAAAAGGTTTATTTTCCGATAAATTGTAGAATTTTGAATCCGAAAGCGTGGCATGAAAGCAAATTATTTTTAATTAAAAATTAATTTTCAATATTATGTTGTCGGGCAATTGAAATTATAGTATGATGTTTAGATTGAGTTAACAGGTAGTCTGTCTGACTGATTCTTCATAGCACATAATTGCTACGAATTTTTATATGTAAGTCGTACAATGTCATCCACATTCGTTCACTCGAATGGCATTTCGCATTCGTCCATCCTTACGCAGTTCTAACAACATCTCGGCTAAAGCTGCTCCGAATGAACTCCCAAATGTGATCGATCAGCAATTGTAGCATATCTTTCGGAAGCCATTACCATTCTTCGCCTGAAAATAATAAAATCAAAAGAATTACCCACTTTCCGAAGCTTTTAAAATCGAAAACACAACCGCCGTACTTTTTCTACAGGAAACGAACACGAACAAAGCATTTTCCTCGCAATTTTTACCCAACGCGGACGGGAGCAACGAAGAACACAGTAGTTTCGAACGCGGACAAAAACATTGAAAAATTTAAAATGACAACGACGATGACGACTGGCTTTGTGTTGGTGGATTTGACAGTTCTACAATTTTCATTGTAAAAGAAACCACTTTTAAATTTACACACTTAACCAAAACATAACACTTTCAAATCAAACGGAGAACTTTCGTAATAGATAATTTTACTTTCAATTTAATGAAAAATAAACACTTTTCAGAAGTAAAGTGCAACACTTTTAATAAAACAAGATTTATTTTTTGTGTGTGACATGGCATATTCCGTTTGCATGGTCTGTTCGGAACCTAATAACGCTGAAAGTTTGTGAACTTTCCTGATAAGCGATTCATTGGGGCGAAGAACATTTTGAATGTAAAGCTTTTGTATTACTTGACAACAGAGAAAAAAATCCATACGACGACTTCCTTTGTGTTGGTGGATTTGACAGTTCTACAATTTTCATGGTAAAAGAACATACTTTTAAATTTACACACTGAACCGAAAAAATATATTTTCAATTCAAACACAAAACTTTCGCAGTAGATGATTTTACTTTTAATTTAATGAAAAATAAACTCTTTTCAGAAGTAAAGTGCTAAGCTTTTAATAATACAATATTTATTTTTTGTGTGTAGAATTATAAGTATTGTTCACAACGATAGGATGACAATAGGATGAGACATCAACAATAGAAAAGGGGGGTTGTTATGAATCTTAACCGTAGAAAAAATCATTATTTTCCTAACAAATATGAGTCAATTACTATTGATTGTATTGTTTCACAATTGTTGAAAATCCTAGCATATGGAATGAATTGTAGATCTATTGTAATGACAAAATGCATTTTTCGCTAACGCGAACACGAACAATAAGATTCAGGGTTGGAAATAGATTTTAGTGTTATTTAATATTATTGTATTGTAATTGTATGGTTATTTTTACCCGGGTTTACTTCTGAAAAGATATTATTTTTCCATTAAATTAAGAGTAAAATCATCTACTGCGAAAGTTTTCCCAAGTAACCACAAGCATTATATTATTGCCCTTATTCAACCCAAAATTAACATCGGTAATGCGGGATCGCATCACTTCAACAGTTGTCAAGTAATGAAGCGTTAGATTAGCTCAAGAATGTAGTGATGCATTACCAATGCAATAATGCTACTTTAGCAATGTCTTATGGCATTACAAAAGATATAGCATTAGTTCGATCTTAGTGGGGCCCTTTTCACCTTTAATCCAACTTTAATGATGCACTAGACGTTATACATATGCCCTATATATGCATGCTATTACAGCCTCGTGGTTACTTGGGTTGTGTTTGAATTGAAAGAATATTATTTCGGTTCAGTGTGTAAATTTAAAAGTACACAGAAAAAAATCTTGTAGTAAAAACTACCATTTTATCCGACTACGCCTATCTTTAAAACTACCATGAAATTTCAGCCAAATATACTATGTTTATGGTAAAACCTTCAACGTTTGTGGTATATCTGACAAACCTCATATTGATATCAACTGCACCATGGTTGATCTAATCGCAGGCATGGTAAAATCAAACGCATTTATAATCAGGTGAAAATTGTCGGTGCTTGCGCTCAATTTAACCAAATACTATAAATTAACAATATAGCTCACTTTCCTATTTCATCCCGAACACACACGAGCGCCGCGGTGACAAAAACCGCGGTACACCAGTACACTACAAATTTTGCGTTACCCAAATGACAGTTCTCGTCCTTCAGCTTTCTTCTTCTTCGCGTGATTCAATTTATGTTGGCCAAAAACAAAACAAAACAAAACGCTTGAGTGGTAAACCAAAACAATTAGTGGGAAAATTGATTTTGAATTGAATGTTTTTATTTCGTTGCGATATATTCACACGACCGCGAATCAACACGATGGGAAGATCGGTATGTTCTCTGTCCGGCTGTTTCAGCAGAAAGGATGGCCCGTCTTCGTTATACTTTTTCTTGATAAATTGGAATATGAATAGGTGATGGTGTGATGGTGAATAGGTAATAAGTTTGGAATCGTCTTATTCGGTATTGAGCTTTATATTTGACCCTTACCATTACAGGGAAGTGGATCAAATGTTGTGGTAATCTTTCGATTAGTAAAAGTAGTGTCATTTGCTCATTGCATTTCCGTGATTCAGATTTTTTCAACCCATTAAATAACTCACAAGAATAATCATCGGTAATATTTTATCAATTTAAATGAAAAACATCGTTTAACCTAAGGTTGTATCTCCATGCTCGACCGTTCTTATTTCACAAAATTCAAGAGAGTGACCATTGTGATCTCTCCGCAAACGAAATCGCTACCGATGAACCTCCGATGAAAGATGACTCTTACTGGTGTAGTCCAGAAGACATTGATGTTGCTGGTAAAATCGAAGAGGGTGGAAATTGGCTGGGGTACTTGGTTCCATGTATTTTGAATAAACCTAAGTCTATGGATACTCACCTTATTGCCATTATTAAGTTTTGCATTTCGAAGAAATACTAAAATTCGTGTATCAATCACTGCAACGTCTTTAGATCATTTCAACTTTCAGTCACTGAGGAAAAACAGAAGCGGTAATTTCTGTTGTCACACAACGTCCAGGTCCTGCTGTTTTAAATGACAAACCACACGGTTGCGTCAGCATTTGGGAAGGTCCATTAATTATGTCACGCAGTAAGGGGGGAGGGGGGGTTTGGGAAAACGTGACGATCCATACAAAAACATTTGAAGGTCCATACAAAAAACGTGACAAGGGGGGGGGGGGGTACAAAAAGTAAATTTTTGCGTGACGTAATTAATGGACGTTCCCTTTCCAGCATTCTACTTTCTTGAATAAAGAATTTCCGGATCCATAGAACGACCAACAATAACGTAGCTTTTATCAAAGCCAATTTCGACTGGTTCAGCTCACGGCGGACACACAAATGGCCCTGTAAACACGAAGAAAATGCTTTGATATCGAATTTTCCGACATATGGCTCAAAATCTAAAATAAAACCTGCAGTTGAAAAAAACGGCTGTATTTCAAAAGAAATTACCCCTCTCTACATCATGCACTCCTTTGACTGGCCTTTGTTCGTTGAGAACCATCTGCACTTCAATTCAGTACTGACATCGTCTGCGCTTAGCAATCAATCTTAGTTGCTTGTGTTTACTTGGGTCAGACCACCCTTCATAGTAAAATATAAATTGAAGCAGCAAACATTTTTTGTTTTGTTGACGTTTGCGCATAACACGCACAACTCCAAATAGGCCAAACACGATTATTTTTAACACTAATTTACCTTTTCAACCAAAGATGGCGTTACAGTTGTGTCCGTTGCGATTCGTATAGAAATTGCAAAAGTGAGCTATATTGTTAATATATAATATTTGATTTAACCCTCGAAATGGTTGTTTCTACTGCGGTTTTTCTTTGCGTGTATGCTCTTTTACCATGAAAATTGTAGAACTGTCAAATCCACCAACACAGAGGAAGTCGTCGTATGGATTTTTTCTCTATTTGTCAAATAATACAAAAGCTTCACATTCAAACTTTCACAAACTTTCGGCGTAATTAGTTCCGAACGGACCATGCAAACGGAATAGGCCATGCCACTGATAATAATCCCATCTTTTTTTTGCAGTGGTGCAACAAGCGACGACGAGCTGGCTCAGGTGCATTCGGAAGACATGGGGAAAATGTTTAGATTTTGATCTTCCGGGATGGAAACATTGGTGATTGAACGGCGCCAACCTCCGGTCTCTATGAAAATTATAATAATTCATTTGAAAATTAAAACCTTTTAATGTTAAAACCT
>JASCZW010010839.1:0-34590 GCA_034211315.2 Aedes japonicus | reverse complement strand
ACTAGCTGATCCCTGGTGCGAGCGTTGCTACGCCTGCAACTAAATGAATGAACATTACATAGAACTGACGGTTTTTTTAATGAGTTTTTTCTACTAATAAGGAGTCAAACTTCTATCAGAACATTCTTCTTACCCAGACAATACACAGTTTGTGGTTTAGTTACCTGGATAATTCTCAGGATTGGTTGAAATTAGTGTTTGAATTCATCATAGAAACATTTCTTGCATTCAAAAACCACGCATACCATTTTGATTCCATTTGCTTGATTAGTTCTCAAGCTATGCAGAAATTGGTGTTTCATTTGTATGAGAGCCGGAAGGGGGAAGCGGGGAAACAATCATAAGAACCTTCCCCAGCCCCAAAAATACCTGCATACATATTTTCACTTCGATCGGTCAGACAGACAGTCAGACAGAAATCCATTTTAATATAAATAAAAATTCTGTTTCCAATAACCCCCATATGCTAAATGTGGTTTCATTTACTTGAATAGTTCTCGAGTTATGCAGAAAATTGCGTTTCATTTGTATGAGAGCCCCCCCCCCCCCTTTCAGAGGGCAAAGGGGTCTCAAACAACCATAGGAATATGTCTCTCCTTAAAAAAAATCCACATGCCAAATTTGATTCCATTTGCTTTATTAGTTCTCGAGTTATGCAGAAATTTGTGTCTCATTTGTTTGAGAGCCCCCCTCCCTTCAGAAGGCGGAAGAGTCTCAATGACCATAAAAACATTTCTCTCCTTGAAAAACCTCCATATGCCAAATTTGGGTCCGTTTGCTGGATTAGTACTCGAGTTATGCAAAAATTTGTGTTTCATTTATATGGGAGATCCCTCCCTCCACATTTACAAGGCGGAGGGGTCTCAAATCATCATAGAAACATTTCTCTCCATCAAAAACCTCCATATGCCAAATTTGGTTCCATTTTCTTGATTAGTTCTCGAGTTATGCATAAATTTGTGTTTCATTTGTATGTGAGCCCCCCCCCCTTTAGAAAAGGGAGGGGTCTCAAATTAGCATTGAAACAGTATTCATCTACAAAAACCTCCACATGCCAGATTTGGTTCAATTTGCTTGATTAGTTCTCGAGTTATACAGAATATTGTATTTCATTTGTATAGGAGCCCCCCCTTTCAGGGTGAAGAGGAATCTGAAACCATCAAAGAAACCTTTCTTGACTTTAAAACCTCACACATGCAAAATTTGTTTTTTTTTGCTTGGGGTCTCAAACCACCGTAGAAACATTTCTTGCCTACAAAACCTTTACATGCCATATTTGGTTCCATTTGTTTGATTAGTTGTTGAGTTATGCAAATATAGTTTTTCATTTGCATGGGAGCCCCCCTTTTCAAAGGCGGGAGGGGTGTGAAACTATAATAAAACTATAATAAATAAAACTATAATAATTCCTTTCCATACAAATTTGCATAGCGGTAGGGATAGTTCTCATGTTTGGTTTAAATTTGTGTTTCGTATGTATGGTAGCCCCCTTTTCAGAGTGAGGAGAGGTCTTAAATTACCACAAATTTCTTGCCTTCAAAAACTCACCCATACCAGTTTTGGTTCCATTTGCTTGATTAGTTCTCGAGTTATGCAGGAATTTGTTTTTCATTTGCATAGGATCCCACCCATTCTAGAAGCGGGAGGGCTCTCGAACTATCATAAGATGCTTTTCCGGTCCCATAAACCACTGAATACAAATTTGCAAAGCAGTAGGTATAGTTATCATGTTTGGTTGAAATTTGTTTCATTTGTATGAGAGCCCCCCTTTTTAGAGGGACCATAAAAACATTTCATGCCTTAAAAAACTCGTCCATTCCAAATTTGGTTCCATTTGCTTGATTATTTCACGAGTTATGCAGAAATTTGGTTTCCATTTGTTTGAGAGCACCCCCTCCCCCCTTCCACCTCATATGACGGAAGAGTCACAAGAAACATTTCCCTCCTTCAAAAACTTCCACATGCGAAATTTGGTTCCATTTCTCTGATTAGTTCTCGAGTTATGCAAGGATTTGCGTTTCATTTGAATAGGCTCCCCCCCTTTCCAGAAAGGGGAGGGTCTCAAATCAACATAGAACAATTTTTGTCTTCAAAAACCACCACATACTAAATTTGGTTCCATTTGCTTGATTAGTTCTCGAGTCATGCAGAAAAGTGTATTTCGTTTGTTTCAGAGCCCCCCCCTTTAAGGATGGGAAGGGGTCTCAAACCAACATAGAAACATTTTTTATCTTAAAAAACCACCACATGCTAAATTTGGTTCCGTTTGCTTGATTAGTTCCCGAGTTATGCAGAATATTTTGTTTTATTTGTATGGGAGCCCCCACTGTTATGACGGGGAGGGTTCTCAAGCTACCATAAAAACCTTTTTTGCCTTCAAAAACTCACACATGCTAAATTTGGTTTCTTTTGCTTGATTAGTTCTCGAGTTGTGTAGAAATTTGTGTTTCATTTGTATGGGAGCCCCCCTTTCCAGTGAAGGGAGGGGTCTCAAACCATCATAAGATTATTCTCCGGCCCCAAAAATCTCTGCATACAAAATTTCACGCCGATCGGTTTTTCCGCTCGCGAGTTAAATCGTGACAAAGGAAACCCCAACTCATTTTTATTATATAGATTATGAATGGTTCTCTTAATTTTTTACAACCACTGAGTTTTCAGGAAAACGCTGACTAGTTCAAAATAAGGAGGCTCCCGGAAATGTTACTGTTGTGGATTTTGCGATTAATTTGGTGGCAATTGGTGGAATTTCTGTGAAAAAGATAGTATTTTCAAGATATTCCAAAAAAATGATTAAACATTAACGAGTAGTAGATTTTTTTATTCTCGTCTTGAAATGGAACGAAAATTTTGTGAGTTGTAAGAAGTTTAAATAATTTTTAAAACCCTGAACATTTGGAATGTTCCCTTGACTATTGTAAAGTTTTTTGAAGATTCCTGAACTTCTAGGAAGCTCCCTAAACTTATGGAAAAATTCTTGGAACGTTTCCCATGCTTTTGAGAATGCTCAAAAAATCCTTAGAAGTTTCCTGAATTCTCTGAAATTCGGGAAAATTCTTCAAACTTTGAGAAAGCTCCTTGAAATTTTTGAAAGATTCCAGGACTTTTGAGAAACTTCCTGAATTTTTGGGAAATGTCCTGAGCATCTGGGAAGTTGTTTGAGCTTTTTAGGAGTTCCCTAAACTTTTGAAAAGTTCTCTAAATTTCTGGGAAGTTCTCTGATCATCTGAAATGTTCGCTGAGCTTCTGGAATTTTTTTCGATCTTTGAGAAAGTTCCCTGTTCTTTGTGGACGTTTCCTGATGATCTGAAAAGTTATCTGAATTTCTCGTAAGTACTCAGAACTTGAAGGAAATCTCTTGAACTGAAAAAAAACCCTCACAAGTTTCATGAACTTCTTAGAATTTCCCTTTACTTCTGAGAAGTTTCATGAACACTAAAGAAGTTGTCAGGACCTCTAGAAAGATCCGTAAACTTTTGAAAACTTCGTGAATTTCTGAAAAGTTCTCTTTACTTGTGGCATGTTGCTGTAATTTTCTGGACAGTTATCTGAACTGTTCAGAAGTTTCCTGATATTCTAGAAAATTCCCTGAACATCTTGGGTAGTTCTAGAAATTTCTGAGAAATACTCAAACATTCTGATAGGTTTTGTAACTTTCTGGGAAGCCCTCTTGCAGAAACTTCTAGCTAAAACTTTTGAGAACTTCCCAAAACTCATGTGAAGCTCTGTAAATTGCCTGATTTTCTGGGATGTTCCCTAAACATCAGTGAGAATTGCAAAACTTCAGGAAACTGCGGGCGGTAAGTTTTCAGGATGGCTCTCCAATACTCACATTTTCATCGCGAGAACTAGTTGAGGAAGTGCACGCCATCATCCGTAAGGCTTTAGTGCACTTTTATAACGGGTTCAGGCCAACTTTTCCAGCTGCATCAAAACTTAGTTGGGAAAAGTCATCATATGACTCTAAGTGTCGCAAAATATCCACGAACATCTCCCTTGGCATGCGGAAACGACGCAAAAAGGGCATGCCGCCGTAGTTTGGCGTGTCGCTTAGGTAATCCTGCAACAGCTTCTGATGACCGAAACAAATTCACAGTCGACATTGGGGCATCTTCCAGGACTTGACCCTCTCCGTTTCGACTATTGTTTGACTGGTGCCAAATTACAAGTCAGCATTATCTAATATCTTTAAGATTAAATTCATGCATCCACACACTCACACTCATCAAAACGAAAGAGCAGGTATTTCTCGTCGTCTGCCAACGGCTGGTAGGAAAAAATATTTGGTTAAACCATTCCATGGCTTAACCTGGTATGGTTTGCGAAAAAATTGCGATCTCTAAAAAAAAATCTCCGGTCTCTGATGTTGAACGATTGACAGGAAGACAGGTGTTGGCGGGTTTAACAACAAGAAATACAACTCCGGTGCGGGTAACATAAAGTTGTTCTATTTTAGCTGGTTCTATTTAAGATTTGCTGTTGAAAAATCAGGTATAAAGTTGTTCCAAAATTAGTCCACTGCTGAAGATGCCCTTACTACAAGTTTTATATTGTTTCAAGCTAAGTTGATTATACCCAAATCGAAAGGTAAATTAATACTCTTAAAATTCTACAAAGCATCTGAACATTTCCTTCACACGTTCTTTGTATACTACGAAAGTGTGTAAGAAAAATTGCACAAGTGTTGCTCCGCATTTGATGGGTAGCGTTAAGTCCAAGGTGCGGGCATTCAGCCTAGAATAAGAGGTCGAATAAACAAACTTTGCAATAACATTGCTAATACGTGTTTTTATATTCCCTAAGGGCATCTTCAACGGTGGTCCAAATCGTGATTTGCATTATTTTTTTTAGTCCAAAAGCAAAAACATCGCTGCACCAGTGTTGTAAATTATGTTGTATGCCGGATTTATTTTGCATCATTTTAAATCTGGTATCGTTCCAAAACTCTACACGCTGCTTGATAATACAAGTCAGTGAGTTGAATTTTTGTTAAAAGGCATGAATGAAAGTAGAAAACGTTATGGGTCTAGTAATCCAGATCGAAATTAAATTCTGACTAGTCAACTCTCAGTTTGGTATGAAAAGACTTTTATTCCAAGATGTAGTATGTAGGGAGACGGATCCCATTTCCAGTACATCATTGATTTTTTTCTAAAACCTATCTAAAATTGGCAACAGGTTTCTTCGTATGAAAGTGCATCTTATAGCCGAGTTTCAAAAAATTTGACTAACGAAAAAACCCCCATGACCTAGTCCGTGGAGAATCATGTAGTACTAAACCCTACTACTTCTCCGACAACTGCATGAATTCAAGTGTCAAACGACAAATAGAGCAAAATAAAACAAAACTTTGATTTAGACCGATCGACTAAATGTGTTATTTCTGAGTGAATGCAGAGGTTGTTCCGGTGTTTTACAAAAAATCCTCATGGTCAGCATACATGCATTCACAAACTCACCTTCAGCCAAACGAAAGAGCCAGTATTCCTCGTCGTTTGCTCACGAAAACCATCCAGCTTTATTAAGTTTTACTAAAGTTTTATGAAAGCCACCAGAAATCAATTCGGTTTTATTATGGCAGTAAGAGATGCCAATAGGTTTCAAATTTTAGTCAGGTTTATAGAACCTCAACAGCTTTTTAAACGTTTAAAACCTTGACTTCTAAATTCCGTTTCAAAAGCATTTGACTGTTTTGCTTACGTAGACTGCATTATATTATGGTCAGTTGAAAAAGCTACCATTTTGACTAAGGTAGGCGGGAGTAACACTATTATAATACATTGCTTTTGCTTGCAACGTGATTTCTCAATCGCCGTATTGAAATATTGAAATAATTGAAATGGAAAAATAAACACCAATTGTAACTGTAGTACTAACTGAGATCAGAAAAATTTCGGTATTCGTTCAGATAACCTTATTGAATTCCATCAATTTTCAGAAGTTTCCTGATTAATTTATCGAATATATTTCTTTCAATTTTGTTTTTGTTGTTGTAAACTCGCATAATTTTCCGAGGCGCATTAATTTTCAGCACTTATCGTGCCAATATTTACCATAAAATTAAATGCGCATATGATTTGGAGCATGATACTCTATAAAAAACTCAAATTGTTTCATATATTTTGCTATCAAACATAATTTCCCGCAACACTTGAGCTTTTTTCTTAGCTATTATTTACTGTTGAATGAATCAGAAGAGCAGAGAATCGAACAAAGCAGAAAAAAAAACAACCACAAAATGGCCGTAAAGTTTGACAGCTGTGGCTATTCGGCCATATACTGGTTTTGATGGCGGCCAATAGGTTTTATGATGGTTCTCAAGTGGTCATACCATCTTTCGCTAGAACATTTTCAAAATCTTTATGGTCTTGTAAAGGTTTTATTGATTTGTTTTCACAACCGTCTATAGAGTGGCTACTTGTAGATATTTTGGCTTGAAAGATGCATATAGGAGGTGTTGGTGGACAAAACAGTTTTGAATGTAGTTTCATCAACAAAGCCGGGAGGAGTGCTAGGCGGCTGGAATAGAACTGAAATTGTTACTTGGGCGATGTGGGGAACGCTAAGTTGGTCTATTTTAGCTGGTTGTATTAAAGTTTTGCTGATGCATCAGGTATTTAGTTGTTCCAAAAATAAACCACCGCTGAAGATGCCCTAAGAGTTTCAAAAATATTCAACTTAAAACTAATGTTGGTGATCAATTTGTCTGTTACATTTTTTTTTTCGAGTACAATCATTAATAATAAGCAATAAGAAAATCCCAGTCTTCGCTAAGAGGCACATCATGGACTCGTGCCATTAGTTACAGCAGCATAATATTGTTTTGGATGATGATGAGGAATGCTGAGTCGTTTTTTTTATTCAAAATTAAGTTGATTACGATAGAACGCAGCCATCCACCCTGCCAAAGCTTTTAAAACCCGCCACCAGATGGACGGCGTTTGTTAGAATCAAAATCGGTTCAGTAGCTACCTGTGAAACAGAGTTAGAAGTTTCGTTACACACATACACTACCTACTCGCATACACACATACAAACATTCAGTGCATCGAGCTGAATTGGTTGTATATCACACTCGGTCCTTCAGGTTTTGGATCAAAAATTGATTTTCCAAGATATGTATAATATACACTTCCTTGTAAGAAGGACCGAATCTAGCATTCCCTTTATGTGCATTAGATAACGCAGAAAATTAAATGTTTCTTTTTCTCCGCACGTATTTTTTTTCCTCTGCCAAAACCAGTAATAAACATCTGAAATTCACGTAAGAGCTACGTGATTTCCACGTAGATCTGCATTCTCCGTGAAAATCACATAATTGTTACCTGCTTTTTAGTGTACAATTCACTGACACGTAATGTTTACCTGATTTTACTGAAGAAGATTTGGTTACGTGTTCATGTGAAATTTACGTGAAATTTCACGTGGAAATAACGTTTCGATTTTTTTGAGTGTAAATAAGTATCGGACAATTTTGATTTTTGATAGTGTGGAAAAATTGTTTAAAATAAGAGAAGACCAGTACAATGCAGAGATCAGCCAAGTCAGAAGCAACGAACGAAGCCAACAAGCATTAACGCGAACGAGGTTTGGATATAATCTCCGATGCACACTTACCCCGTGGTGAGTTCCGTTTTCGTTGCTATGGTTGCGGTTGATTTAGATTGCACTGATTTCGTCGAGAGTGCATGAAATTAGTTATGAATCGGGACCGAAAAAATGGAATTCTGCGATTGAACAACCTATGTGTTGTTTTGAACGTATCCTTTGGTGAGATCTATCAGATTATAAGAATATTACTAAAACCTATTTTCAAATAATTTGGAAATTGCGAGTTTCCGAATGCAGCCATGAAATCGAGAACAAGCTAGAAAGTCCCGTGAACTGAATCACGCAGTAAACGTTTTTATGTAAAATCCAGGAAACCTGAACGAGTCTCGGTCCGTTTTAGTTCATGAGAACGCTTTTGTTTTTGTGTAGTATCGGAAATGTTTATATGCTAGGTATGTTATTTGTTAACGTTACCTCGAAGTGGGCGTGACTCTTACGATATCCAGAAATAGGTTGCTGTATATGCAATAGAGCTGTAACTTTCTAGCTCCCGGATTAAAGCTGCTTTTAATATTCTTTTCAAGAATTGCCGGCCAGAAGGTGTTTGAAAACACACACACACAAATTTTACTTTTCAACATCATGGCAGAATATCGAAGAATCACGAAGATTAAACTGAAAATTTGTGATGGCAACTTGGCTTGTCACATAAAAGAATCCTTCCATCAATGTCCGCAGATGACCCATTGAGCACCACTGCCCTAACAACATTGCTACATTGGGGGGGGGGGGGCGGTGGCTTGCTCCTATGATAGCTTGGAAAGAGAAAATGCTTACGCCAGATTTGCTGTGTAATACGACACGAGGTCTAAGGGAAGCGCACCATGTGTGTAACATACAAGCACATAATTTCGGCGAGGAAGAAAGCCGGAAGACAGGAAGTTCTTAGAAAACTCTCACTGAACCGAATATATGCTCAGGAGAACTAAACGATTCACTTGACTTTTATCGCTTCCAGTTGATCAATGCGCTCCATAGATGGGGTTCTTGATTGGAGTTTTCCGAGTGCGAGACGGGAAATGAATTGTTTGTTTCATCGCACGAGCTGCTCAAAAAATATTACAGACCATTTCATCCCGAAGCGAACTAGCGGATTTGAATAGCAAAACACAACAACTACTACTAGTAGATAGGTAAGTAGGTCACTGGGAAAAGTGGGAAAACATAATCTCTTCCGTCGCTCCTGTTTCCATTCCGAGGTAAATCTATTGGAAGCAATTACTCCCGCCAGCAGCAGGAAACGCTGTTTCTGATCTCAAGGAGATTCCCGTTGTCAGTGCATTTCATATCCAGTAGGAATCATCGCTCTCCTCGTTCAGGTTTTGAATTTTAATTACATTGGTTTGGGGCGCAGCAGAAATGCACCCCCACCGAAGCAGTGGAAGGAAATTCGGTCCAGAGCAGAAGTGAAACCCCCGAAACAGTGCACAATCACAAAAGGGGGTAGTTGTGATTCATTAGTCTGCTATTTGGCTAGCGTTTTCAAAGTGTTCGTTTTTTTCCTGCTCTGGTTATATCTCGTCACAGTTGTCTCGGTGAATGGAAATGAGGCAAAAGACCCACCGCTCTGTGAATGGGATTTTTCTTTCTTTGATTTGAGATTATGCACTGTTCACCAAAGGGGGGATTGTGGGGGAGGGATCCACTTGACGGTTTAATTTTTAAATTCACTGCTGTGGCTTTGGCTGTGGCTGCTCGTAAAGATTATGAATAATTTTAAAACGCACACGGCAGCCCCCCCCTCAGTATAGTGCTTTTACGACTAAAGCAGCCTTCGGTCGTAAAGGAGTTTCTGGGAGGAGTTGATTGGAAAGGGGTAAGAGAAGGGTTCCTATTTTGGTTTTGTTTCGTGTTCGGTGCCATGTACGAATCGACTCGAGTGGTTTGATGGGGTTTGGTGGTTTTATGACTTCTGGATATCATGTCAGTTTGGGGTTTTTTTTTTCGAATCAAGACAACTCATACGGAAGATTGATTTGGGCCATGATTGATTCGGTTGGTGAGTTTTGCGTAACGAATGCGAATTTTAGAGCTGGTATTTATTTTTTATATGATGTTGTGTTGGTGATTACTCGAGAATTTTTAGATTTCATCGGTGATTTGCAATGTAACGTAAAATTTTGCGCTCTTCCATTAATAGAAACGAAACAACAGATAAGCGTCTAGAATAAGCATCTAAAAGAATATGTTTAAAGAATGTTTTGAATGTTTGCGGCAAAATTTACCATTAAGCATAATGTGAGTAAAATAGCATTGAGGAATGGCTTCTTCGTCCCCTGTAAACTACAGCCCTCGTGTTCACTAGACATGCCTCCGGTTGCCGCTTACTGTTTTGCTTATCATCTATAGAGCTTATGCAAGATTTGCCTTACATTCTTCGGAATGACAAGCAAGGTTCGAAGAGCCACTGCATTCTACGACCAGTTTTGACGTTACTATCTTTGCTAAAGAGTAATGTGGTGTAACTTGGAATATCCACCTTAGAAAACTAATTTTCTGTTCGCAGATTAAAACTGCTGTTTATGAAAAAAATCAAACTTTCACGCTGTGTGACTCTACAATTCCGATCAACTGGTATTCAATAATCAAAGGCAAACTTAAAGTCAATTGGTACGCCCCTCGCACGCCGCTAGCACGACTCTAGGGTTGGGAATTGAAAATCTTTGACAGTGGTTCATTTACACTTCTATAGAGAACAACTGCAAGTTTGCAAGGTTGATCAAAGAAGTCGATTGCATTCAGAAATAACGTCAAATAAAACTCGAAAGAAGAAAACATATAGTGCACAAACACCTGGAAAATCCGGAGTGGTCTGGTTCCAAGCTGGTTAAAATGCCGAAGAAGCCGAAAACAACAGTTTGTCGAGTGCCCAAAACCTACAAGGAAACCCTGAGTGTGGAAAAGAATCAGCGGTTCGATCCAAGATGTGGAACCAACGCGAACTTTCAAATGGTGCGGAACATCCTTGCCAAGGTAGGAAGGATATAAGTCTCACAAAGCCAGTAAACCTCCGAACCGAAACATCAAGCAGAATTCCGTGACCAAATTGCGTGTAAGGCTCTTTTACGACCTTTTTTTGACGAAACACAAGGGCTGCACTTTGATCGATTACAAAACATTCGTCATACTCGATTTTAAGCAGCTTCACGGTCAAAAGTTTTACATCGCGACTAGATGAGACGATGTGCCAGGAAGATTCAAGTTCATGTATGCCGACAAGTTCGCGAAGCAGGCCATGATTTGGCAAACGATTTGCAGCTATGGCCTGGAAACGGAACTATTCGTCACATCCTCGACGATGACATACCAAGTTTGCATCGAAAAATGTCTGAAAAAACGATATTTCCGTTCATCCGCAAGTATCTTTTGCCAGTTTGGCCAGCTGCCACTACTCCAAGGTGTTTTTGGAGTGGTTTGTTGCCAGCAAGATCGATTATGTCCCCAAGCTAATGAATCTTCCGAATTGCCCGGAATTTCGACCAATTGACAAATACTGGGCAATTTCAAAGCAGCGACTTCAACGAAGCGGCGGGGCAGTCAATGTACCAATCAGACTAAGGCCGGCGTGGTTTTTGCTGTACACAAAAGTTGTTTCCATTGTAATGGGTCCATGGCTGTACTTCGCCAGCCTCGCCTTCTACTTGATCGGTCCACCCTGCTCTCTGCGCGCGTCTTCTTCTTGTACCTGTCGGTTTGTTTTCGAGAACCATTTTCACAGGGCTGTCGTCTGACATTCTTACGACATGCCCAGCCCATCGTAGTCGACTGATTTTAGCGATGTGTACGATAGGAGGTTCTCCCAACAACTGATACAATTCGTGGTTCATTCGCTTCCTCCACGTTCCGTCTTCAATCAGCCCTCCAACGTAGATCGTACGCAGCACCTTCCGTTCAAAGACACCAAGGGCACGTTGGTCCTCCACTAGCAATGTACATGTGGCCGTAGAGAACTACGGGTCTAATTAATGTCTTGTAGGTGATCAACTTTGTGATTTGGCGAACTTTGTTCAATCTTAGCGTCCATCGGAGTCCAAAGTAGTCACGATTGTCAGATATAATGCGCCTTTGTGTTTCTCTGCTGATGTCGTTATCGGCGGTCACCAATGATCCCAGATACACGAGTTCGTCTACTACCTCGATTTCATCACCGCCGATCTGAACTCGTGCTAGGAGGCTAACATTGTCTTCTCGTGAGCCTCTTCCCTTCATGTATTTTGTTTTCAGCGCATTAATCACAAGCCCAATTCTACCAGCTTCAGCGTTAAGCCTGATGTACGTTTCTGCCATCGTCTCAAAGTTACGTGCTACGATATCAACGTCGTCGGCGAAGCTAAATAGTTGGACAGACTTCCTGAAGATCGTGCCACTCGTGTCTATCCCAGCTCTTCGAATCACACCCTCCAGTGCAATGTTAAATAACAAACACGACAATCCATCACCTTGCCCCGTAACCCTCTCCGAGATTCGAAGGGACTTGAGAGCGTCCCTGATACTCGGACGACACACATCACTCGATCCATCGTTGCTTTGGGGCAGTCGAAGGCATCCAGCAAATGCAAGCAAAATTGAAGAAATGCGCTGATTCCGCGCTCGTTCCCAAGTAACAATTTTAGTTTCATTCATGCCGTATAGCACTCCTCCCGGCTTTGTTGATAAAACTACATTGAAAATTGTTTTGTCCACCAACACCTCCTCTATGCATTTTTAAAGCCGAAATAAGCAGAAATAATATCTGAGAAAAAGGACCTAGTATTGCAGGAAATTATGTTTATAGCAAAGTCCCAGCATTAAATTACGTTTTATATAGTGTATCATGCTCCAAATTGTATGCACATTTATTTCAAGGTGAATATTGGCACGATAGAAGCTGAAAATTAATACGCCTCGGAAGAAATGCGAATTGACATCAACAAAAATAAAATTGAAACAAATATATTCGATAAATTAACCATGAATTCCCTGTAAATTTATGTATTTCAATCAGGTTATCTAAAAAATGCCGAAATTGGGCTCCGATTTACAGCTTATTTGCATTACATTCAATATTTGGTGTATTTAGTTTTCCACATTTCAATGATTTCTCATATTTCAATGAGAAGAAAAAGAAATCCCAGTTTTTTTCATAAAGCCAATTTATCTTCGAAATGACTACTTTAAAACTATTTGGTCAATTGGTGACATCCCTTAATTCCAATTTGCCGTTTAATGCATTTACTGGAGGCAAAATGGTTTCAAAATGCTTTTTCAGCTGACCAAAACAGCATTTTACGAGTTCATAAGGTCGAAATAAAACCTTTGATAGAAGTAAAAGGAATTTTAGAAGAAAAGATTTAAAGATCGTTGTAAAGCAGCTGTGTAGGTTCTCATAAACCTGACTAAAATATAAAACCTATTTGCATCTCTTGGTACCATAATAGAACAAAATTGATTTTCAGTGGCATTCATAAAACTTTAATAAAACTTAACAAAACTGGATGGCTTTGGCAATGTTACTTGGGTTTGTCCTTTATGAGTCAGTTTCCGCACTGATGGGCTCCATCAAGAGGAACGTTAAAGATTTCGTTCGAACTGGTGCAATGTAACTATATAATGCTGTAACTGTAACTGTAATGCTGTAAGTTTTCACCTCAGACTTTTTTTTTAATTTTTTTTTTAAACACTTGTTTTTAACATTTTTACGGTCGTATTAGTAACACTTCACTTGATCACTTTTTCTAAAGAAATAAAAAAAACTGAAATAGTGCACGCAGGACCAGTCGAGCACATACCCGACACTGAAAAAGTCTTTAAGTCGCAGACAAAATAGGCCTGTCTGCCAAAAGATAAGTTTTCTATAGTAGAGTTTAACGGAATTCCCTTGCGTTTACTAGTGAGAGTTTTCAGTTGTGTTTCAGTTTTTTTTATTTTATCAGAAAAACTGATGAAGTGTTTGAGTGCAATTGAATACAATTGATGAATTTTTGAGTACAATTGAATGCTATCTCTTTTTCTCTCACGGAAATGTTTCTCAATTTTCGTAAAAAGTGGATCTACTCAAAAATTGAGTTGATCCACTTTTTAACGAAAATTGAGTAACATTTCCGTGAGAGAAAAAGAGATAGCATACAATTGTACTCAAAAATTGAGTAAAATGAAACGGGAGTGTAGAAAACAACTCCATAACAAACGATTATTGGGAGTAGGACAAAGTTTAATTTGTTAGGAGTGCAGATGTAGGCATTGGAAAGTTGGTGATATCCAGTGTATTTATAAGTTTTTTCTATCTAAATACCAATATCACGAAGAACTACTCACAGAACGTTAAATTACTTTAAGTTATACACGAACATTGAATTAAACAGTGTCCACAAGCATAGGAAAACAAACATAGCAAGCATACGGATTTGTTAAGTTTTGAACAGCGAGACAACACTAAACGTTAGTAGAACGAAGCCAGACACACTATTGCATGCAACACACCGCAGAAAGCAACATAACGAACAACAGTGATGATCGCAAAGCGATGGCACAACATGGACTGCACAGTGGGTCGTAATGAAAAAAACATTGATCAAAATTATATCACACAAAAAAATACACGAATTCTTGAACTTCATCTTAAAATTGAGAAATTTCATTAAGAAGGCTGACAAACATGTAACAAAAAATTTGAATTGTTTGTTATTTTTCTTTTTAAACGGATTTTTTAACATCCCCGAGCAATAAATCAAGGAGTTATTTAATCGGAAAAATAAGTGCCTTTGCTTCACGCCATAATTTGAATTCTACAACTCTGTACACGAAAAAAATGCTGAACATAATTAATGGTAAACATCCATAAGTAATTCTAATAAATTTGATTGACCACACATAAATATAATCTCCTTAGAAGGGCAAATGAAAATTATATGTCAAATGAATAATATGTGCTGCCAAAGATGGATTTTAGATGGAACTAAAAGAACTATGTGTCCTGCACATAGATTTCATTGTACAAAGCAGATTGCAAAAATCTATGTGTGGACACATAGAATCTATCAGTAAAAATTTCTAAGTGTAGAACATTTTACTCCCCTAACAGAAAACATAAACATTGAAAATTGACGGGAACAATGCGTGCCATTGGTACTTTGCGTAAATACAGGTATAAAATTGATCCTACTGCGATCCCTTGCTTCTTGTACACGGTGAGGAAATATTATCCGTGTTTTTTCGCTCAGTGTATGGTTTGGATTTGACAGATGCTGAAATGAGCACACCTTTGGTGAATTTTACCTTGGGTAATTATAAACAATAGCACAACGGTTCATTTCCATTCGTTCTCGCGTAGGGTCACAATGAAGCCAAATGCGGTGATTGAGCTGTGTAAGAACCCCTCCTGATTATCGCTAGAACATTCAAAATGTAAATACAAACTGTTTGAGATGCTACAAAACGATACAATGAGCTTGAAAATTATTTGGAGGATCGTACAGGGAGAGGCAAAAAAACAGAACTGGGTGGAATCCTAAGAACCGAAACATACTTCATCAAAAGGTCCGTCGAAATTCTCCGTCCGTCCGTTGAAAATCTGTATGAACTATTCTACATGAGGATTTAGGATTACTTTCTTATAAATTTTCAAAGAACCAAAGATGGGTTGGACGGATAAGTAGGCAACATCAACCTTGCGTATCCAGGGGATTATATAAGAATCTCCTTCAATAATAAGATTCTTCAAAATTGCAAGCTACCTACCAAGAGGATACCCTAATGGGTGAGGAGCGGAGTCCGCACTCTATCCACAAACTTTTAGCAACAGGACTTACGGGAAGTAACTTCCCATTCAATTTCCTTCAATCGTGTGTCCTGATGGTCCCTCTCATATCCTTATTATATGAATCGATATGTTTGAGAATATAATATATTTAGGTATCCTGCTAGGGACTTGTTACAAATTGGATGAAACAACTTCAATATTACTCAGTCACAATCACGATGTTGTAACCAATTTTGATGGATTTGTGTAGCTTGAATATATCTGACATCCACTGGTTTGTTACTGAAATGAAAAATTTTACACATATTTTTATCTAAAAATTCTTGAAAAGGCTGATAGACATAAAAGATCATTCGAATCATTTATAATTTTTGGTAAGCGTGACTGCGACTTGGCACCCCAGTGGGTCTGAGTTCAATCCCAGTCGACGTCGGTGGTTTTTCTGAGGCGAAAAAATCTTGGACACGTCTTCCTTCGGAAGGGAAGTAAAGCCGTTGGTCCCGGTTCATAGTCATGAGTCGATAGGTAGGGTCCGGGTGGTGGAGTCGTCTCCCTGGTGTCGGTGATTGTCACCATGTGAGCAAATAGGCCGACGTAAAATAAATAAATAAATAAACAAAAATTACGACTCTTTTCTGCAAAAGCAACAGATTATTTTTGCTACACGCTCTTTATATAAATGAAATGGAAAGATGATTGCAAATCTTGCTGAGATTAATGATTAAAAAAGAATGGAAAATATGCAATGTGATTTCAAGGAGCACAATTTTCAGTCGCACTCCCTCTCTTCGTCAATTGACAATATTGACAACCCAGGTTACGCCAACCAGTGTCACTATATGTGAGATAGGAACTTGTGAGGGCCGGAGTTGTCCAAAATGTCAACTCACCATTTGAAGCCCATTTAAATCTAATACACAAAATACAGTTAGATTTCAGTGACAAAATAGAACAACTGTTTGTTTACCATGATTAACCGTCCGATGTTGCATTGCAACTTCGTTATAATCAGCTGGTGATGCTTGGGACATACATTCTCAATGCGTTAAAACTGATGATCCAAACTGAGGCAATACCGGTATCAACTACGTCCCCAAGAAGGTCAATTAAGGTAGATATGAATTAACGTAATACTCGCTTTATTGAAAGCCAAGAAATCCTCTGCACATTTTCAAGAAATCACTACGCTGTTCGCATGGTTAGCATAGGCAGCAGTGAAGATTCAAGCGAAGATTAAACATAAGTATCAATTTATACCAACAGTAAGGATACTCCAGGGACACTCACAAAATGTGATGGTATTTAGTAACATTGGGAAAGCAAGCACGCACAAAACAAATAATTAACTTGAACAGGCGCGAAAATTTCCCCTTGATTGATTCCAAGCCAAAAGAAGCATAAATAGTGAAATTATTTGCAATCTTTCATACGCTATACAACAATAATTGAAATCTTTCATACAACAGACTAGATCCAGATGTTATTTGGCTTTAATTTACATGAAATATCCCATTAATTTCTGCCAAATCTAGCATTCCCTTTATATGCATTAGATAACGCAGAAAATAAATGTTTTTTAAAACTGTGTGACTTCTCAATAACGCGTGAACCACATAGGCGTAGCCAGGATTTCAAGTAGGGTGGGGCAAGTTATTTTTCGAGAGAGAGAGAGAGAGAGAGAGAGAGAGAGAATTACACCGTCTTCAACCGGCGGTTGCACACACTGAACACAACACTCGGTGGACCAGTAGAGTAGGGACATTTGCAAGTTCCACCAGCTATGGCAGGGATCGAGCCTCTCACCCACACTGAAAATTAAATTTTGATTTTATTACGAAATCGAAGGTAGGACTAACAAATCTATTCGTTGTATTCGTTGAAATTAGATTTGTACTCTTCAAGAAGCTGCCTTCGTACTCAATGCCACACGCGTAACTGTCTAAAACACAAAGCATTTATTGGCACAGAAAGAACATTCGTGCATTGTACGAAAACAATATAAACTACTACGAATATTTTGTTATCAATAAAAAGAAACGCCTCTCTGGTGGTTGCATGATTGACTGAGAGATTTTCTATATCGAATCAATATGTAATTGAAAAAAAAAACAATCAATGGTTCCAGCGCACCCGAGAAGCAATACCAACATATATGAGCACGATTGAAGAGACGCGGCAATTGGTTGATCTT
The DNA here is from genome assembly GCA_034211315.2 of Aedes japonicus. NCBI lineage: Eukaryota > Metazoa > Arthropoda > Insecta > Diptera > Culicidae > Aedes > Aedes japonicus. The sequence continues at coordinate 17,050 of JASCZW010010839.1, read as the reverse complement.
CATGAAATTCATTTACAAAGAGGTGTAATGATAGATTTTGACCAGATGGCAAGCATTAAAAATGTTTCATACAATTTACGAGACATTTGCTCTATGTACAAACTCCTTGTTTACGAAACGAGTGAATGCTTATTTACGAAATCTTCAGTGTATATATTGACAAAGCAACACCGCAAAAACACCGTTTTTCTCCTATAGAAACAGAAAAAAAATCTTTTAGGTAGCTCATCGAATCTACCAGTTCACCTCTAAGCAGCTTACTATAAGGTTCTAGGTGGGTCTTCACAGATTGCCTGTCAATATGCAAAATTTGGATGACGTCTGTATTGAGTTATCTCAAATAATATTAATTTATCCAATAGCAATCCAATAACATAGCGATTGATTGAGCGGATTGGAGGTAATGATATCATTGAGCATAGGATCAAGTCTCCCCCGGTCGGTGCTAAACCAATGAGCCTCAATAGAAACATGAAGTTGCCAGCAGGCACAAAATGCATCTACGCACTCTTACTTCTACCAAATCCCCAAATCGCAATTTGTAATGGATTCGCATAGATTGATCTTAAGAAGCTTCTATAGGATTGGTAAAGTTGTAAAAATTTAAAATTTACAAAAAAAAAAAGTTTGCTTCGCGCATTGGCTGTGAAAGGTTGTGTCGATGCTTTATTACGCACTATTTTGCTATCGGCCATGGCGCGTTTCGGTTATCTAGATTTCGGCGGTATGAGTAATCGAGTGAGCACAGAAAAATAAACAACAAAAATGCTTCCTGGTGAGATGTGATCACAATGTGGTCTCAATTAATTATGATCCATGATATTGGTTTGCCATGCTCGCCGTACCACCATATCCTGGAGCAAGTTAACAACTATCCCATTTTGGAATTGGCTCCACTATTTGTGTAAATAGGTTCAAGTCTGAAATAGGTGAATGTATGCTAGTTCCAAGCATCATCTGGTAGTTCTCTGTGTAATAACAGCTCATCTGGCAGCAACGGAGTAGCAGCCTCTGGTGGTCAATCATGTTTAAGTGTTTGGAGAAAATACTCATCCCATTTCTTAAACAACATCACTGGATGGCAAATACGTGTTTTGGCCGGACAAGGCATCATCGCACTCACGCAAAAAAAACGCTAACGTTTTTGGAGAGCCAAAATATACCATATGTCCCAAAATACCGGAATCCGACAAATTTGCCACAGTGCCGTCCTATCGAGGATTTCCTTCGGTCTTTTGAGCTCCATGGTATACAAGGATAATTGAAGGCCAAGAACACCAAGCAACTTACCAACAGGATCAAAAGCTGCATCCGAAAAATCGATGTGGCTGCCGTCCAACGGTCATGTTCCAGCATAACGACCAAGCTGCGCCGCACGGTGGACCACGGACCATATGACAATATTCACTAAACTTAGTTTGAAGATTTAAAGTTGACCCTTTTAATAAAATAAATCAGTTTGAACAAAACTTCACTGGTAGCTTTTTTCCTGACCCATTCTTTTCGTTCTCATTATTTAGTGGACACCCGTTATTATCTTACTCATGCTCATAGCAACGGATAAAATCTTTGAATAGGATAAAACAACTGCAACTTTTCGCTCTGATTAGTATGCTGTCTAGTCTCTGAAATTTGGATATGAGTCGTTTTGTCTCGCCCGTAGAATATCATATGTTATAAAAATTTTAGTCTTAACCATATAAAACAAAATCTTTTGGATGTCCACTTTTTGCACTTTTTTTGCTACATCTTGTCACAAAATCGAGGCAACTTCGCGCTTTTTCATTGATGCAAAGGGCCAATCTATTAAACATATGCACAAAATAATAATAAATTGAAGCAAACATTAAAATTCTAAAAATTGATTCAAAAGTTAGATGGGGGCAAAGGTCCCCCTCTGCACCCCGCTACGCCTATGGTGAACTGTAAAGAAAGGATGTGGTTGATGCCACTCATGAAGTTTGATGGAAGACGTGATTGTTTTAACTTCAGAGAGCCGATTAGGAGCGGTTTATATGAACAGTACAGATTCCGCTGGGGCCATTGAAAACTTACGATGGTTGTTCAATTCATTGAGGAAACTTACTATTTATGAAGCTATGCTGGAGAATCGCTGGAGAATCCTTAGGAGAACAAATTACTCCTATAAGTGATTCCAAATATGACCCTAAAATCATGAATTTCAACAGACGCGTAAAACGCAATGTAAGACCCAATCTTCCATACAACAGACCTGATTCCAGCGCAATCTGGCTTAAACTAAGATTAAAGATCCCATTAATTAATGCCATGTATAGCTTTCCTTCAATGTGTATTACACAGAAAAAATAATTAATTTTAACAAACGCTTTATATATCCCCTCGTTTAATACCAATCCTTCATACAACAGACTAGATTCAGGCGTTATTTGGTTTAAATTAACATGAAATAATCTTTCATTTTCTGCCAAATCAAGCATACCCTTTACTTGCATTAGACAATGGAAAAAAATCAATTTTTCTTTTTTGTCTGTGTAGAAAACAGAGAAAATTATTTTTTTTAACATGTTAACATTCTTGATACATTCAGTAAGATGGCGTCGAATCAAATGGAAGCGCGCAAACGCATTTTGTACGCACGGCAGCAAAATCCGAATTTATCGGTACGCGATCTTGCCGAGAAACTAAAACTTCCAAAAAGTAACCAAAAAGTTAGTTGTTTTTGCAAATCATTTGAACAACGCTTGACTGTGGATCGGAAGGTTGGATGTGGAACAAATTGAAAAGTATGATCCCTTAAAATGGACAAGAAGGTGGAAGCCTTTATTGAGAAAATGTCCAATCTTTCTGTGCGAAATGTGGCTTGCAAAGTTAACAAGTCAAAATCATAAAAACAAAAAGTTAAACAGAGGAAAGGGCTGAAGGCGTACAAAGTTAAAAACCGTGATGATAGGCAAAATTTAACTGCAAAAAGTCGAGCTAAGAAGTTTTACACCAATTTTTTACAAGCCTTTTCTTGTATCATGCTGGATGACGAAACATACGTTCTATGGGTCTGGCTTTTTATATAACAACGCAAAGGCACACCGTTCCGGACAAGAAAGGTGTGCAAATTCCCGAAGAAGTATTTAATTCGGCAGGTCATATGTAGTTGTGGTCGAAAATCGACAAGTATCGTTTTTACCGACATTATCAATAAGGATGTGTACGAGAAAGAATGTCTGCAAAAGCGGTTGCTACCGTTTAGCAAAAGCCACGATTCTCCAGCTCTGTTTTTGCCTGATTTGGTATCTTGTCACTATGCGGCATCTGTCCTGGAGGTACAATAGGTCAAATACGTGCTAAAAACAGCCAATCAATTTAGCTGTCCAGAACTTCACCCAATAGAGAAGTACTGGGCTCTAGTTAAGCGGAAGCACTTCGACACCAAGAAGATAGCATATGGTACCGATGATTTCAAGAGAAGATGGAGAATCGTCACAGCGGGCATATCTGAGGTTACCGTACGGAACCTGATGGCGGGTGTAAGTATTGTAAGTATTGTAAAGATAGCGTGTTTTTACTTACTCTTAATCTATGGTGCCAGGTGGCTATCAGGGTCTATCCGGGTGAAATTGAATATTTATCACGGACTCACTTCCCTAAATTGTACTGATCAAAAGAAAAATCACAAAAAGAAGATGGTGGAAAAAAATGTGCGATCATAAAATAAACTATAAATCAGAAATAAGGGTATAAGATAATAGCAGAGCTCGAAAAAATTGACACTCGTCGTGAACGATGAACAAAAAATATACTCAGTGTGTACGATTTTCGCTCTCTTCATTTCGTTCTATCAGTCACGCAAAATATTCGTGTTTACTTCTTTTGCTGTGCTCAGTCATTCCGTTGTCCTTGTGTTCCACACAACTCATTCACACCACAGCAAAGCACACGGCTATTCAAGCCTCAAGAGGTTTTGGTTGCTTAACTGAATGTTCTGGTAACCAGTCGTTCATTTTCGCGTTCGTGAGTGATTTTTTCTGCCACAGGATTTCAAATATTCCCGAACATGGCTGAAGGCAAAAGAAGGCCAATGGCCGAAATCGCTACAGAGTTTGTGGGGCATTTGTTCGAGAAAAGGCATTTGCAGGATTGATTCGAGAAGTTTTGGTTTTTTCCACATCATTGGTTCTCCAAATGAATGACTGTTCTTTCGTCTTCACGGTAGAACGTTGAAATTGAATGAGTTGTTTGCACTTACGTACATTCACTGCTTTCTGGAACGAATGAATGATCAAAGTAAAGTAACATGAAGGCGACTTTGTGTTTTCTTCATGTTCGCTAGGAACAGTGCGTGATGACTAATATGTTGACTCAGTTAGGGTGCAATTTAAGAATTGAATATGATATTTTTAAGCTCTGATAGCCAGTTCAAATTCAATTTTAGAAATAAAGGTAAATGGGCATCTGTCACCAAGGGAATGGGAGTGGAAAAGGATGTAAAGGAAATTCAATTTAATTTAAATATACTTCATGTTTGTTCATGACCGCAAAGTACGAGAATTTCACAGAAAGAAGGATTAACATCTTGATCAACTGTTTCTTATGTAAATATAATTCTTTTATTGTGCCATTATGTGTAAACTTTCTATCTGATATTATTTTGGTGTCCGAAATTAAACGTACACAGACTTCATGCTTAATGATCTCATCATCTCCAAATCGTTCAAACAATCGCAATGTTTTGGGATCCAGTTGTTGGGATATTATAATTTGAGATCAATTAATGCAGACGACTTTCAATTTTGGCAAATGGACAGGCAATCGGTATGTAACCACCTGATACCTCATAGCAATATGCTTGGAGCCACTTAAATTATTCTGTAACGGCATACCTTATTCAACCAATCTGGATGTATCTGAGTTCTGTTTTAGGTTTCAGTACATTTCTTGAAAGCATTCAATTTAAAATTAATTAGAAAGGAAAGAAATCCCGATCACTAAATTACGTACCGACAATAAGCTAATTTACGATTGCAATAAGCTTGAAATTCCCGGAAAGGAAAAGCCAAACAGCAATCTGCCAGCATCCCAATTTTGCAATTGAGCAATTTTGACTCCCGTGACGCTCGTGTGGGTGAATCAGAGTTGTATCTTGCTCAAAATTGATTCGCAATAAAGTCCTGTATGCTAATATTGAATCAAGCAAATGAACGATTCCAGCAGTGGAAATAATTGCAATCTCTTACATCATCCAATATACCGAGTCCTGATCTAATTCATGCTCGTCAAAAAAAAACCATTAAAGTAAATTGAAAGCCTTAACAATGCTTCCATCAGCCCAACCCAATTATATCCGTCCCAAGAAGCTGAAATAATGATTGGAAGGCAGAAGCTCCGCCGAAGCTCGCCCGTAGAAACATACATCACTCGGAAGCCGATGTTAGCAGACGAAAATTTCTTCCTCTCTTTACGGATCGTCGACTTAGTTCACCTACTAAAGAATCACAGCCCTGTCAGGCAGAAAAAGCAGCCAACCTCCAACCTGTGTGAATGCAGTAGACAACGAAGAACAGCAATTAATTAAACGGAATCAGAAGCCGTGCGCCTTCAGTCTACCATTTCCCATTTATTGCAGTAGTAGCATTTATCGGCCCTTGTTGTATGTAACTTCTCAGTTACAAGATGACGACATCACTTCCCCGAAATGAACAAAAGCACTTCTGTCTCGCTCTCTCTCTTTTTCCCGTACGAGGTAAACACAGTAGGCGTTGCAGTGCCCTTCTGTTGCGAACAATGGCAAAATAGGCAGCTCAATTTCATGCTTCCGTCCGGTAATTATCCCGGCTACTGAGTTCGGAGGGAAGTTTCGCTACGGGAAAATTGTTTTTCACCCGAAATTATCACATCAAACGTGAAGGGTTGAAAAGTTTTTTTCCCTCGAAACGGTAAACTTGAAGCGGCGACGGCTTTAATCTGCCATCACCACCACTACTGGCAAACGGGGAAAACTTCGAAGGACAAAGTCGACTCATCCTGAAGGTTTTAATCACCTTCACGGCTGCTTGCCCTGCTGCCTGACAGTCCGAAGTGTGGAAAATAAATGATTATCTCTTTCTCTGGAAGTAGTACCAAGATAAACGATCCAAAGGCGCAAATGTCCTGTGCTAATGCCGCCGGGTTGAACAATTTTCCACTTTATTATTCCATTCGCATCGGTTTTATTTTCCTGGTTTCTGGATTCACCTTCCGAGATTTTGTACTAACTTCGAGCAATAAACCATTCAAAGGCTAATGCCACGACGACAACGAAGACGCACAGATGGAAAATGGCCAACTTTGGTGATAAAGACGGGATTACTGCGATGGTTTCCACATTCCTAGAGCTCGATGCCACTTTATAGCACATTTTCACCTTCATTTCGAAGAGAATAAAGCCCTCTATCACACTTTGAAATTGGAATTTGAATTCCTCCTAAGACGGTGCCGGCGGCAACGAGTGTCTTCGAGTTCAAGTTCAACGGTTTTGAGGAAATTTGCCGAGCAAGCACCGTGTCGACATGTGTCCTTGTCCGCCTTTTGAGCCCGTTCAATTCCGAGACGGGAGCAGAGCACTTTCACTCTTTTTCACTTCATCGCTCGCATTGCTGGTGCTGGGGGTTGCAGTAAGTTTTCGACTGACTGTGTGCTGTGTAAATCGGTAAGACCGAATCTAAGTGGAAAAGTTTTCTAATTTATTTATTCCGCCTTGAAAATTCGCGGGAACTTCAATTCCGGTGCCGAACCCTTGTAAGCTTCCTTCCGGAATTGAGGGTTGGATTTTTTCGTGTTTAAATGGCATCATAATTGATGGGAACAATTAATTAATCGAATGTTACATCAAACGGAATTAAACTGATGTCAGCACTCCATTGGGCTCTCAGATGGATTAAGGCCAATCAACAGGAGATTGATGCTTCGGAGTTGATGTGGATTCTGCCGAATTTTGATGGAAGAGGAAAGAGAAAACTTTTTCAAGAAAATTGCACGCATGAGTCGAACACTTTCCACTCGTTGGGTTGGAAGCTGTGTTGATTCCATTAATTAATTGAAAATAAAATTTACTTTAATTAAATAAAATTTACCCCTTTCAAGAGGGGAGAAGGGTCTCAAACCACCATACAACCATTGTCTTCAAAACCCACCACATACAGGGTGCGGCAGAAATAATGCGAAAATGTTCAAACTTGAGTATTGGGTTAATTCGTGTAGCTAGTGACTAATTTCTGTCGAAAGTGTATTTGTTTATGTTTACTTTCAAGTGCTACATCCAAACATTCTATTTGTTTTATTGCAAATTCGTCAAAATGTTCGCGAAAGAAGTGATCACCAGTTTGTTGCTCGCCCAGAAGAAGCCGAAAGAGACTGCCAAGGTGGTAGGGTGCCATTTGGCAACAGTTTAACGCATAAAAAAGTCACTGCATGACGTTCCTAAGCAGCGGAAGCCGGAAAGCGGACGCCTGCGCTTTGCACGCACGCCGAATGTGATCAAATCGGTCCGTGCTCGCAACCCTGTGCGTTCCATAAGAAAACTTGCAAAGGAAGCCAATATTTCGGAGAATCATCAAAGAAGACCAGAATGCATCTTCCAGAGCCAGAGTGAAACGCCACTTGATTACGGACCGGGTCAAGGAACTACGAGTGCTCGTTCCAAGAGATTGCTTTCCTTGTTGAAGAAGGAAAAAATGATAATCCTGTTCTCCGAAGAAAAGCTTTTCAGCATCGATGCTGTGGCCAACAGCCGCACGGACCAGTTCATTTCACCGCAGAAAATGGAGAACGTTCCGGAAAAAGTGAAATTCAAATTTCAAACCAAACATCCGGCTGGTGTCATGATGTTAGGCTTGATGGCGTCCAACGGTTTGAAAATGCCGCCTGTTTAAATTGATGCTGGAGTTAAAACCAATACCGAAGTGTATATCGGTATTTAAAGGACCAAATGCTTCCCTGGATGAAGGTCAACTTCTCCGAGGTCCAAAACGTTGTCCTACAGCAGGATGGAGCGCCGTGTCACACGTCCAATCGAACCCAACAATGGTTGAACGATAACATGAAGTTTTGGCCGAAGGATTTGTGGCCCCCTAGCAGTCCAGATCTTAATCCGTTGGATTATTCGATTTGGGCATATGTTGAAGCAAGAGCCTAGTGTGTAAACCCTGAAGTCAACCATAACACGCACATGGCAGTCAATGTCGGAGGACTACGTTCGAAAGGCAAGCTCTGGCTTCCGGCGTCAGCTTGAGGAAGTTATTAATAACAATGGAGAACACATTGAATAAATTTGTTTAAAAAAACTTTATAAAGATAACTGCACTCGAAAATGTTGATATTATTACTTGAATTAGTTGAAAATGGGATTTGAAAGATATAGAACAAATTTTCGCATTATTTTCTGCCGCACCCTGTAGGTGATCTGATAGGATATTGTAGCATTCTGATTTTTTTTAGATTTAATCCTTTAGTTATGGATGGATTAAAAATAAATTTGGACGCATTCAAGTGACCATTACTCAAGAATTAAACAACATAAGCGGTTGATCAAAACGTCATCAAAAGGGTATTTATTCAGCTTTCAAACGATATATAACATGTTATTACATTTCACCGTTTCGAACCAACTGGCACACATTACTTGTGATCGATGCCATCATGATCTGCACAGTCGCTGGTGACACTGTACCGGCAAACTTACACTCAGTAGCAAAAAGCTGAGCAAAATTTTGCTTCCAAAATATGCCATGTTCAACCTACTGTAACTTTTTCAATTATCTATATTTTTAGCTGACACTTTCACTACACTATAAACAATGTATAGACCGTATGTGATCGAAATTTTATGTTGATCAGGTTTATAAATTTGAAGTTTTCATTACATAGTGAAAAAGTCATTTTTGGACATACCAATTTCAAAAATCCGTATTTCTGTGAAAAATTTAGATAACATATTTTAAATTTTACAATAGCTTAAAAATACATAGGAAATAATGTGACGAAATTTGAACTGTTTCCATCAAGTGGTTTGACTACAGCTAGCGTCAAAGTTGATGCACCAACATGAGTATTTCCCTTTTCACCCGATATTGACCGTGCTGAAATATCGGTGCAAAAAAAAGCCGAGGTGAATTCATCTTATTAAGACACAGGATTTGTTACGCCTGAAATAGCCAAAATAACTGGTGTAACTCACGAAGTACTTCAAAATATGGCATCCAGCATCAATTGGATTGAAAACTACGTATACAGTGTTATACAGTAATATTAGAAGAATTCACCTCGGCTTTTTTTTTTTGCACCGATATTTCAGCACGGTCAATATAGGGTGAAAAAGGGAAATACTCATGTTGGTGCGTCAACTTTGACGCTAGCTGTAGTCCAAACCACTTGATGGAAACAGTTCAAATTTCGTCCACATTATTTCCTATGTATTTTTAAGCTATTGTGAAATTTAAAGTATGTTATCTAAATTTTTCACAGAAATGCGGATTTTTGAAATTGGTATGTCCAAAAATGACTTTTTTCACATATGTAATGAAAACTTCAAATTTATAAGCCTGATCAACATAAAATTTCGATCACATACGGTCTATACATTGTTTATAGTGTAGTGAAAGTTTCAGCTAAAAATATTGATAATTGACAAAGTTACAGTAGGTTGAACATGGAATATTTTGGAAGCAAAATTTTGCTCGGCTTTTTTTTTGCTACTGAGTGTATGCTCTTTTAAACGCATTTGTTGTGCATTTGTCACTTCTTTACCGCATCCTTGAAGTTTTCGCTTGACAATTGCCCAATATTTTTCGAGTGGTCTGAACTCAGGGCAATTCGAAGGGTTAATCTCTTTGGCAACGAAATTAACATTGTTAGCAGCAAACCATTCTAGTACCTACTTAGAGTAGTGGCAGCTGGCTAGATCCGGCCAAAACATAACGTAGGTCTTGTGTTGCCGAGTCCGCTTTGTCAGACACGCTTTAATGTAAACTTTCGACGTCGTTGTGTGAGATGCGATGAAAACCTTTATTTTAAGGCCACAACTGCAGATTCCTTGCAAATCATTAGTTTCCGAGCAAACTTATCAGCAAAAACAAATTTAAACCTGGAAGAGACATCCCTATCACCAGTTTCCAGGTAAAACTTTCGTCCGGATATTTATTTATAATCTATTTTGACATATATTTCGACATCCATTAAAATACAGCTATCAAGTTTCCTCAAAACTCGTTCGGATAGTAATCGTGCTCGCTTTTTGGCCTCTAAATTTCCTTTCAGGGAGCGATTCGGATGTTTACATGCACAACAAGACTTAAATCCTTCTCTCGAAAAGATGTTAAGCACGGTGGAAATGTTGGAATCGTATTTCTTTGCCAAATCATGTATGAAGACACCTGGGTTGCCTTTCACGTACCTCAACACCTTCGTCCCTAGTGCCACTTTTATGATAGTTGCGCTGTGCTCTATCGACACTCAGAGTATCCTTGTAACGTTTGATTACCAGACACACCGTTGACTTTGGGAATTCTAACACTTCTGCTATTTTTCAGGTAGACTACGAAGGATTCTCTAGATGTTTGTGAACAATTAGTTTTCTTTTCTCAAGTCTCATGATCCGTAATTTCGAAATGCGTCGATCAATCGAGACATTTTTTTCATCAATTTAACATCAACAAATGCCTGTCATACGTTTTTTTGTTCCAACCACCAGGGACGCGGTGGTGTATCAAACCGTACATCCACATTTACTTCGGATCGAGCTTTAGTTATGGAAGATTGGATAGACAAAAATACAACATTGACTGTTCGTATTAAGTTTTTGACCCATGGCGTAATTCGTGGAAAAGAGGTGGTTCAAACCTCCGTCAAGAATCGATTGTATTCTATACAGACGGTTCAAAAATGAACAATCAAGTGAGAGCAGGTATAACTGGCCCAGGGATTGACATATCAATTTCAATGAGTAGGTGGCCAAATGTATTCCAAGCGGAAATTGAAGCAATTCTGGAATGTTCTGTTATATGCTTACGCAGAAACTATAGATATTCAAATATATGCATTATGTCAGACAGTCAAGCAGCTCTAAATGCCATTCCAAGCATGTTTCGGAATGTGTTCAATCAATCCAAAAGTTGTCTAGTAGTAATCAAGTCAATTTGTACTGGGTCCCTGGCCATTGTGGAATTGGTGGAAACGAGAGAGCTGATAAACTAGCCAGACTCGGATCTACTGCCTTTTAGCCTTTGTTTAAACATATAAGGGATTCATTATTGTAATAGACATGCAATTTCGTTTTAAAGCAGCTTTCTATGATGCAAAAGATGTGTCGTTAATTATTTTATTTAAGGCTGTTTTTATAACCATTTCTAGCAGGAAGTTGAAGTCTAAAACTAGACAAGCTAGCTGAAATATAATTGACGAGGAGCTCTATCCCATCATAAAACCAATAGTTAAGCTCCTTCATATTTGTTTAACAGAGCCATGATAAAATATTTCATAAGCACGCTTTGTCATAACAAAAGCGATCATTAACGTTTGCAATAAGAAAAATGGACAAACATTGTCGATTTTCCATGGGTTTACCTTCACCCGCACTGACAAAACTACCCATGCAACATCAATCATAGTAACCCATGAGTCAGCAGACAAAATTTGACAGCTCTATCAGTGGAACTTTAACCGTGATGGCAAAAACAGTGAAGCAACTCCGTTCCATTCTCCTCAGCTCTTTGTCCCTAGTGCCACTTTTATGATAGATGCACTGAGCTCTATCCAAACTCAGAGTATCCTTGTAACCTTTGATTACAAGACACACCGTTAACTTTAGGAATTTTAACCATTTTTCTATTAGGTGCTTAGGCAGATCACGAAGATTCTCTAGATGTCTGTGCATCTTATTAATTTTCTTTTTTCAAGTTCCATGATCCGTAATTTCAAGAGAAAAACGAGAAAAACTTTTCACCAATGTCTTCGTCAATGAAACAACAACAAATGCCTGGCATACGTTTTTTGTTCCAATTACCACCCAAGTAACATTGTAGGTTTTATCCTAGTTTTATAGCATTCTACAAGATCGAATCACGTTCTACAGATCCTTCATAAAACCCAATTTGTTACTTGGGCAGGGATGCGGTGGTGTATCAATCTGCAAAATTATCTAAATATCTGTGATCAGCTTAATTCAGCAATCAATTCCGAATTGGAAGAGTACAATTTTAGTACAGAGAGTGAAATCAAATCATGTCCTAAACAGTTTTTCAAGTATGTCAGAACAAAATTAAAATCAAACAACTTTCCTTCAAAAATGCATCTCGATGACAAAAGCGCTGGAGATCCTGGTGAGATTTGTGACATGTTTGCAAAGTTTTTCCAAGAAAATTACACGACATTTTCAGATGATGATCGCGATCTAGATTATTTTTCATTCTTTCCTGCATCCTCAAATGACATTAGAGTTAGTCAGGTACATGTTCAAGACATTCTTGCTGGTTTGAAAAATCTTGATGCTGCGAAAGGTGCGCCTGATGGAATCCCTCCAGCATTTATGAAAAATCTTGCATTTGAACTAACTTCGCCTTTATTTTGGCTCTTCAATTTGTCACTTGATTCAGGTCAGTTCCCTAAAATTTGGAAAAACTCATACCTAATACCCATATATAAGTCAGGAAAAAAATCCGATATTCGCAATTACCGTGGAATTGCTATTATGTCTAGCATCCCAAAGCTCTTTGAAGCTATCATCAATAGAAAACTGTTCAGCCAAGTACAAAATGTTATAACAAATTCGCAGCATGGACACTCAACTTCCACAAACTTGTAAATTATTCATTAAACGCAATGGACAACGGCAACCGTGTTGAAGCGCTGTACACTGATTTTAGCAAGGCCTTCTACCGTATTGACATTCCTCTGTTACTCTACAAGTTAGGAAAAATAGGATTTGAGGATAAATTTCTTAAATGGATACAATCGTATTTAATAAATCGGCAACAAGTAGTCAGTTTTAATTGTAAAAAGTCACACCCTGTTCATGTATTATCTGGAGTTCCCCAAGGCTCGCATCTAGGCCCTTTGCTTTTTATTTTATTTGTCAATGATATTTCTTACATTCTTAAGCAGGTCAAAATTCTCATCTATGCAGACAACATGAAAATATTTATGGAAATTAAGAATGACCAAGATAATGTAACTTATATAAACTAAATATTATTATTTGATATATGGTGCAAAAAAAGCTTACTAGAAATAAACGTTAAGAAATGTAACTTAATTACTCTCAGTAGAAAACGATAAACACCACAAATTACTGTTTCTTTAGGAACTAAAATAGTAGAAAAATGCGAGAGAGTCAGAGAATTAGGTGTTATTGTAGATTCTAAGCTTAATTTTATCGACCATTACAATACAATTATCCATAAAGCAACCAATATGCTAGGTTTTATTAAACGCTTTGGTCAAAACTTTCATGACCCATATACGATCAAAACATTGTACGTTGCATATGTCAGGTCTATTCTAGAGTATTGTAGTGTCATATGGTCTCCTTTTATGAAAACACATGAAGAACGATTAGAATCAGTCCAAAAACAATTTCTTTTGTATGCTCTCCGTAAATTAGGCTGGACAACATTTCCACTTCCGTCTTACGAAGCACGGTGTATGCTTATTGATATTCAAACTCTAAAAGAACGAAGGGAATTTGCCATGATCTCTTTTGTAAACGATATTGTATCACATCGCATTTCCTACCCTAACTTATTATGTAGTCTAAATTTCTACACTCCTCGCGGCATTTGAGGAATCGGAACTTATTTGCGTTAAATATCAATCGGACAAACTATGCCAAATTCGGACCTATTAACCGAATGATGTCTCTCTATAATCTGCATTGTGAATCAATTGACCTAACAATGTCACGTAGTAACCTAAGACAGTATTTTGTTTCTGGGCAATCTTTAAGAAGATAGAATTAAGTGTAAATATGTAGTCTACGATCGATTGACGAAATAAATAAAATAAATAAAATGAAAAATAAATCAAACCGTGCGTCCAGATTAACTTTGAATCGAGCTTTAGCTATGGAAGATTGGGTGGACAAAAACTACAACATTGACTGTTCGTATCATGTTATTGACCCTTGGCGTAATTCGTGAGAAAACGGTGGTTCAGACCTCCGTTAAGGACCGATTGTATTCCATACAGTCGGTTAAAAAATGAACAATCAAGTGGGAGGAGGTGCAACCGGCCCAGGGATTAACATATCAATTTCAATGGGTAAGTGGCCAACTGTATTTCAAGCTGAAATTCAAGCAATTCTAGAATGTTCTGTTATATGCTTACAAGGAAACTATAGATATAGTATATATATGGATTATGTCGGACAGTCAAGCAACTCCAAATACTTCGAAGTCAGAAACATGCAATTCCAAGCATGTTTGGGAATGTGTTCAATCTCTCCAAAAGTTGTCTTGTAGTAATCAAGTCAATTTGTACTGGGATGGAATTACTTGATGGAAAAGAGAAAGCTGATGAACTAGCAAGACTCAGATCGTCTCATCAGTTCGAAGGACCAGAACCCTTTTGTGGTTTATCTGCTTCTTCATTTAGAATGGGGATGAATGCCAGGGAATGCTTGAAGGTTGAGGCAAACTGGAACAACACCCAGCCCCCCCCCCCCCCCTCAGGTTGTGAGGAGAGGTCTTGAACTACTCTAGAAATATTTTTTACCTCCAAAAACCTTCACATGCCAAATTTGGTTCCATTTGCTTGATTTATTCTCGAGTTATGCAAAGAAAATGGTTTCATTTGTATTGGAGCCCCCCTTCCAGAGAGCGGAGGGATTTTAAACCACTATAGAAACTTTTCTCCATGTGCCTAATTTAGTTTCAATTGCTTGAATTTTTCTCGAGTTATGCAGAAATTTGTGATTCATTTGTATAAGAGCACCCTCTCCCCCATTTCAAAGGGCAGATGGGTCGCAAACCGCCATAGAAACATTTTCATTTGCTTGATTAGCTACTAAGTTTTGTAGAAATTAGTGTTTTATTTGTAATGGAACCCCCCCCCCCTTTTCAGAGGGAGGAGAGGTCTCAAACCACCATGGAAACATTTTTTGCCTTCTAAAACCTCCACATGCCTAATTTGGTTCTATTTGCTTGATTAGTTCTCCAACTATGCAAAAATTTGTGTTTCATTTGCTTGTGAGAACCACCCCGACCCCCCCCCCCCTTTCCCTATTCAGAGGGCGGATGGGTCTCAAACTACCATAGAAATATTACTCTCCTATAAAAACCTCCACATGCCAAATTTGGTTCCATTTGCTGGATTAGTTCTCAAGTTATGCAGAAATTTGTGTTTCACTTGTACGGGAGCCCTACCCCCACCCCCTTTGCAGACAAAACCCTTTACTCGCTAAATTTGATTCCATATGTTTGATTAGTACTCGAGTTATGCAGAAACTTGTCTTTCATTTGAATGATAGACCCCACCCCCCCTTTCAGAATGTGGAGGGGTCTAGAACCACCATAGAAATATTTCTTACCTATAAAAATTCCCACATGCAAAGTACGGTTTCCTTTGCTTGATTCGTTCTCGAGTTATGCAGACATTTGTGTTTCGTTTGTAAGAGAGCCCCCCTTTTTAGAGATACGAGTGTGTCCAACTGTCATAAAAACCATGCCCAGCCCCAAAAACCCCTCAATTTCACGCTGATCGGTTCAGTAGTTTTGAGTCTATAAGGTTCGGACAGACAGACAGACAGACAGACAGACAGACAGACAGACAGACAGACAGACAGACAGACAGACAGACAGACAGACAGACAGACAGACAGACAGACAGACAGACAGACAGACAGACAGACAGACAGACAGACAGACAGACAGACAGACAGACAGACAGACAGACAGACAGACAGACAGACAGACAGACAGACAGACAGACAGACAGGACAGACAGACAGACAGACAGACAGACAGACAGACAGACAGACAGACAGACAGACAGACAGACAGACAGACAGACAGACAGACAGACAGACAGACAGACAGACAGACAGACAGACAGACAGACAGACAGACAGACAGACAGACAGACAGACAGACAGACAGACAGACAGACAGACAGACAGACAGACAGACAGACAGACAGACAGACAGACAGACAGACAGACAGACAGACAGACAGACAGACAGACAGACAGACAGACAGACAGACAGACAGACAGACAGACAGACAGACAGACAGACAGACAGACAGACAGACAGACAGACAGACAGACAGACAGACAGACAGACAGACAGACAGACAGACAGACAGACAGACAGACAGACAGACAGACAGACAGACAGACAGACAGACAGACAGACAGACAGACGGACAGACAGACAGACAGACAGACAGACAGACAGACAGACAGACAGACAGACAGACAGACAGACAGACAGACAGACAGACAGACAGACAGACAGACAGACAGACAGACAGACAGACAGACAGACAGACAGACAGAGGACAGACAGACAGACAGACAGACAGACAGACAGACAGACAGACAGACAGACAGACAGACAGACAGACAGACAGACAGACAGACAGACAGACAGACAGACAGACAGACAGACAGACAGACAGACAGACAGACAGACAGACAGACAGACAGACAGACAGACAGACAGACAGACAGACAGACAGACAGACAGACAGACAGACAGACAGACAGACAGACAGACAGACAGACAGACAGGACAGACAGACAGACAGACAGACAGACAGACAGACAGACAGACAGACAGACAGACAGACAGACAGACAGACAGACAGACAGACAGACAGACAGACAGACAGACAGACAGACAGACAGACAGACAGACAGACAGACAGACAGACAGACAGACAGACAGACAGACAGACAGACAGACAGACAGACAGACAGACAGACAGACAGACAGACAGACAGACAGACAGACAGACAGACAGACAGACAGACAGACAGACAGACAGACAGACAGACAGACAGACAGACAGACAGACAGACAGACAGACAGACAGACAGACAGACAGA